>PNEQ01027326.1:0-32793 GCA_003012365.1 Medauroidea extradentata
ATTTAGATAACAAAATGAGGACCGTCTAGGAATACAATGTCCTATATATTTATGAACTCAGAATAGCCGGTAGAATACGAATATGAGGACCGTTCCTTATGAGGACCGGCACCCGGTCCTCGCAAGAAAAAATGTCCTCACAGCGTCGCTCAGCAAACTGGCGAATGTCCTCACAAGGTAGCTTATGCCCACTCACACACACACACACACACACACACATATATATATATATATATATATATATATATATATATATATATATATATATATATATATATATTGTTTCAGATAACTGTGCAGTCCAATTTAAGAGTAGATTTGGTGTCACAAACCTATGTTTCTCTAAAGCTGACTTTGGTGTCACTATTGAATGGGACTTTTTCACTTCTGGACATAGAAAAGGGGCAGCATATGGGTTAGGGGCACTGTGAAACGACTTGTTTGGAGGGTACTACAGGGGAGACTTGTAGTTATCAACTTTGCTCTGGACTTTTACCATTTTTGTTCTGACAAATGCGAAGGCTTCAAGGTCTTATACGTTAGCAGCGACACAGTAAATCATCTGTGCCGCTGCTTGACAACAGGTGGGTGAACTTGTTACCTATTCCTGGAATACAGTCATCACATCACTTTGAAATGTATGGTGAGGAACACATTCGTGTAGGATCAGTGTCAAAGAGTGAGATGCATAAAGTTAAAATCTACTAAGAGGAGTGCGTTGGAAATGTGATTAATCTAAAGAAAAGAGTAAGATAGCCTATGGAGACATTTATTCAGATTCAAGTAATACAGCTTATGATGATGCTGTGATGGTGAACTGTTTAGACGCAACTCAAGTAACATACTGAAGGTGTTATGCCAAGTTCAAGCAGTACTGTCGAACTTATAAAGCATCTTGCTCCTGAAACATATGTTCTTGCCCAGCTAGTGAGTTCGAGAAGAAACACTTACCGGTATGCTGGTGTGTGCCAGAGTAACGTGTATGAAGATGGGGACATTGATATATTATGTATGAAAATGTACAATAATAGCAAGTAACTCATTTGTTATAAATGAAAGCGATGAGAAGAAAGTGTCGTCTCAAGATATACTGGAGGTGTTAGAAGAGCCGAAGATGGTGTTACTTGGTCATGATCGTACAGTATATCAGTTTTCTGAAGCTGTTGATGTTCATGAACAAGTTTACGTCATTCCAAGATATACTGTAGGTGTTAGAAGAGACAAAGATGGTGTTACTTGATTATGATCGGACAATGTATCAGTTTTCTGAAGCTGATGATTATGGATAAATTAACGTCAGTTGTGTCAGGAATATAGTTTTTTCGTGTATTAATTGAGGAACTTATAGGATCTGAATGTCTACATAATAGTCGACTTCATGGTGTTTAGTTATACAGCTCCTGTTGATACGAAAACTCTATTATAAATTTTACATGTTACATATTACTATTACATAAATATAATATGAAATAGAAAACAATTATAAATAGAGGTACGTAAATGTCGCAGATACATTCCAGGTCATGTTGAACGCCAGTTATGTATACTTCATTGTCATGTCTGTGACTTGCTGGCGGCTGTTACGAGACGCGTTTGACTTCTGCAAGCCAAAGTAGGGACTGGAAAATTTCGCGAATTCAATGACCTGTAGGCTAGAATCCATGTGTACTATGCATACTCAAGCCCCCTCTATTCATTCATTGTCTGCTGTTCCTACTGAGTAGCAGCTAGTTGACTAATAGTCGGGGCTGGAGTATGCATAGTATAATGGATTCTAGCTTGCAGATCATTGAATTTGCGAAATTTTCCTGTCCCTATAAATAAGTAGAGATGATGGTTAGAGATGATGGTTTATCGCGGGAAAACTTGACTATTTGCTAGGCTTCAACGTACGTTCAGCTTATCAAAAGATTACTGGCTTTTCCTTGTACGCGAAGCTACTGCCCTATTTGACTAAGCCAATTAGAATACCGCTATTTTAATATTTGATGCACGTTATTGGTCTATAGACAACTACATTGTGTCAGTGTTTTCAAGGCTATGTTGGCACAAAACATTTTCGCGATATACCATCATCTCTATAAATAAGGAAATAATGCGAAGTGCTATCGCTTGCTACCTGCTTGTACGGTTATAAGCCAATAGATAATCGATTATGGCCAGTGGGTGTAGAGGACTGACGAGTCTAGGCTGCCACCAGATGAACCAGCAAAATTGACATACCTCTAATTATAAGTTGTACACTTGCGTTGAAAACTATCATCTCACGTCCGTTACATTTAATTTTTAAATAAAAAGTAGTTATATGGAGAATAATTTCTTTATTCAAGTTATTGATACAATTACAAAACTGTGTTAAATTTTATTACAGTTCATCCCATGTGGTGAAAAACTTTGAAAGGTGGGTTAAAATCTTGTCACGTCCGTTACAGGTAAATTTTTAACATTGTGATGAAGTATGATCATGTATTATCGTAAAACCGTTAAGGATGGTACACAATGTAGTTACATATATGTTGTTCAGATCGGGAAAGAGAAATGAGTATTAATTTTTTTATGTTTCTCCTAGCTAAATTGTCTGTCACATTCGTTACAAAAGAATGCCAGATAAACCATTTTAAATACCGAGATTTGTTTCGGAATGATGCTTACGCAAGTACCTAAAACTTTGTACAAAACTTCTCTCCTGGATACAATAAACTAATTATAATAAGGGAAACTTAATTTGTTAACCATTAAGCACACTATCAGAAAGCAAGTGAAACCATTTTGACGTAAAATATACCAAGTGACATTTTGCAATTCTTTCGATACGTTATGATTAGAGACATGCAAAATTCGCGTTATTTTCTGACAGCTGGCTAGACTCCAAGTGACTATAGGTCCGTTCGACGTCTCCCGCTGGTCGATATTGTCGTGACTTGCCGCGGAGATACTTACACGGTAGAGAGGCCAATCTCTGTAAAGACATAACACACGTAAATGACAACACATGAAAGTTCGTGGCCAATTGCATCCCAGATTATGCTCTGTTATGTATAGGAAAGTGAAGCTTAGTCTGCTACCAAATGATAACGCGAATTTTGCATGTCTCTAGTTGTGATTTATACGATCTCTGTGTATACCAGGTTATAATTTCACCCAATGCAACTATGTATACTACACCGTGCCGCGTAGACTAGTCGTAGAAAATAAATGAACACAATAAACATTTGCTTGAATATGTGATCCTGTCATAACGGCCGAGCTCCCTGGAGCAAACACATCTGGCGATCGCAATTCATGTCCAAAAGCGTGAATATTGTTTTGATGCCTGTCAACTTTCCCCTCTCCCCTCTTTCTGTGGTTGGAGACGCAGCGGAGTACGTGAGCGGCTATACCTCTCCCCCTCCCCTCACAACGGTCCAGGTTGACAACCCCGACATGATAACATAGCTGCTGCTATTTATAAACAATATAAATGTTTGCACCTACCCCTGCTGTTTTATTCGGCTGTCAGAGGAGAGGTACGTTGTCATATCGGACAATGTGAAATATGAGCAATGAGTTGTTTTGTTCACCCGACAGAAACTTTGTTGAAATTTCGAAATTGTTTATTCCCACGCGTCGCTTTATTTTGCTGTCATGGAATGGAAGTTTTTGAAAAATAACTCTTAAACTTGATCAATTCATAATGAACGTGTATAGAGTCCAGGTGACAGTAAAACAGTTTTTAGGTGGTATTAAATCTTGATGATTAATTTTCTGTTGTAGCACCATTGTATTATGCACACATTTCTCACATTTTAAAACATATGCTTTTGTATAATTTTCAACATTTATGATTTACAGTATATTTTTTACACATTCAGCCTGCAAATTGTGTACGCTGTAGGATGTCAGCAATATTCGTCCCTTTTTGCAACTGGCAAGAAAATTTTTCATTAACGAAAATTTCTGCATTTCTTATTTTTATACAGCGAAATAGTAAATAGGAAATGTGCGGCTTGAATTATTTTCTTTAATTACTACGGTGAAAAAATGTGTACTGGTAAATTATGAGAGCTTTTTAATGCGGTTACGATTTAAGTATAAATTAAGGCCATGATCCATCATTTCTACTGGTTTTACGATTATAATTTTTTTGATCGTAAACGAGAGCAGATTTCAAAATACGGTTGCACAGTTTTGTTAAGAATCGTTTATATTAAGGTGACTAATTTATCCAAGACAAAATATACAGTGGTTTTATCTAATTATGCAATAAAAGAAATTAGCATTAATGATATAATTAACGTAGTGGTTTGCAATCGATAATGTTTTTTCTGTCGTACATCACTTTTCAGATCAGGAAATATTACATACCAAGTGAGAAAATCTTGCGAGATGAGTGCCTTTACCACATCACTCAGTTAATAACTGTCCTAGAACAATTGAGTTACTTAAAGGGCGATCAAATTATGAATTTGTTTAATGTGAGAAGCACAAACACATGCAACAGCAACGTATAAGTGATATGTTTCCTAAAGCTCCAGTCACTGTGACTTCAACTACTAATGATGCAACACCAGGTACAAGTGTTACTAAAGTTAACAATTTTGTTGAGATCCAGAGTGACAGCTGTATGTCGTCACCAACATTGGTTTTACAAATATGTATTGTAGGCCTTTTTATGTGAATTTTTATAATTATATTTTGTACACATGTACCATAACAACTATACATATTGACTAAGTTAAGTACAACGTATCATATGTTAAGACAGAGTGACTTTTTTTCGTGACGTGAAAACTGTCACTGTATGTAGGAATGTTGCATCACGGTCTTACACCATTATATATATATATATATATATATATATATATATATATAACGCTTAAAAAGTTATACGGCCTTCAGCCTACTGCTCAGGTTTCCGATTTGTATGTTTAGTGTGTGTGGCTATGCTGTAATGATCCATACATTACTTCCGAATATCTGTGGTCCATACACTTTTGCCCAAAACTGTTTCACGTAGAACATATTTTTATCAGTATAATATTTTTCGCGAATCGATGGTAGTCGTAGACTTCAAACTGTTTCTTTCCATTTTATTTTTACAGCAATAGTTCGTACTGTGAGATTTTAGCTGACTATATTCAATTTCTTCCATATTTGCATTCTTTAAAAAAATTGTACGGTTTATGTAGAAAAAGTTTTAAACGCGGAAAAGTAAAGCACTTTCTTTCAACACATTATAAAAACTTTATATTTACTTACCCTGTGTTTGGGGACGATCTTAACCTTGTCTGTAGCAGCTTTGAAATTCTAAAATATATATGTTTCAAAAGTTGAAATAAAAGCCCAACAATAAACGAGTAATCATAGAAAATATTTCTATAGCCATTTTTCTGCACAAACCAAAGTTTGTGAATTCTGCTTTATAGAATAATTTATTTAGAAATATAGTTAGAGAAAAACTTATATATTTTAACAATCGTTCTAAGAGCTACTGTATAGTAGTTTTATAATGTTTGGTCTTCTGCGGTTTTTCCCTATCCTGTCCACTATGTACGCGACTCGTTTAGTACAGCGAGGCCGCGGTGGCCGAATGGCCAGACCATTCGGTTCCAATCAAGGCGATCCGGGTTCGATTTCCGGCGAGGTCGGTCCCCGGATTGTCGTATGTGGGAATCGTGCCGGACGATGCCGTTGGTCGGCGGGCCTTCTCGGGGATCTCCCGTTTCCCCCGCCCTTTCATTCCGGTGCTGATCCATCCTCCCCTCACGTCACCACTCACCAACGCTAAAGACCTCAATGTTAAGCGCTGATCAAAATCTCACTCACTCGTTTAGTACAGCATACTTAGAAGGTGATTTCTATGAAAGTCGTAGCAATTCTTATTGCAATATATCTTGCTACCATACTACAGAACTTACTAGTATTTATTTTATGGACGATCATCTTGTATATGCATATTACACAATGCATGTGAGGTTACGTAGTGTTACCTGACTTACTAACATTCCACAGCAAGCCCACCATCCTGAAACGTCATTGACAACACACTTCTAACTACGTGACTAATAAAATATGTAGCGTATATGGGTTTGCATGAATTAAATGATAAATTTCTAGATGGTTTAGTGGTAAAAATCAATTGAAGATATTCAGACCTCAGAATAAGGGAGAAATGGAAATATTTCTGCAAAACAACAACTCTTGTGAAGTTGTAAAAGGTCAAATGTAAATGATATCGGTATTTACTTGCCGTTAACTGCCAGCCAGATATTCGTGCGTGAATGAATAGAGCTTAGAAGTCTCTCACCTTGCTAGACAGATAAAATAAACACGTTAAATAATTGCAGACTGTAGAACAAACTTAGTGAGCCTATTTAAATAAGATTAGACGTAGGTTATGTAAGTTAATAAACTAAAGCCAGGAACATTTAGTAACATGGAGGAGTTTAGTGTCTGTCCTGCAAACCATATGACGACATATGACGGTTTCACTTATCTCTGGATAGCAAACTATCCCTTTGACGTCAGCTGAAATCCCTGTGGTTGTACTGAAGACAGGCCTCGGACACACCTCGTAGAGTTGCTCCTCTCCTTTTGATGTCTTCCCTTAGGCCCTCGGACCCACGGCTATAGTTCATTAGCACACGACATCGAATCGCGGAAGAATTTTTAATAGATCTTCGCGCTAGTCCCGAGTCCAGGCCCTTTTGCCCTTTTCTTGACTCGTCTTCATCACAGAAGCGACCTGAACTAAAATCTCGAATAGCCTTTAATTAATTAAGGTAAGTCCTAGAGCTAGCAAAGACCATTTTGCTGCTGATCTCCTCACCGTCCCTTGAAATAATAATAAAAACATATGTCCGAAGAAAAAAAAATCATTGTTTTCAGAAGCGGTAATTCAACAGCTAATCAGCACTCGGCAAAACAGTTCAAGACTTCGCGGGTTGTGCTGTGAGAATGGACATCAGGATAGTCATAAAGCAAATAGTCAGCCATAATCTAAAATGCAAATAATCTGTCTGGTCTGGCAAAAATTAAAGTTTACATATTGTCATACAACAAGTAAAAACACTATTCTCATTACACATCTAGATAATAATCTGAGGTTTGGTCAAAATTAAATAATGTCCTACGTATAATAACATATCACATTAGAAAATTAAAAAATACTGACACGTTACAACATATATATTTATATAAATATTAATACAGACATATACATACGGTTGTACATAGTTAATATCACGTAGATACAGGTTTCGGAAACACAACTTTCGTTCATAAGTGATAAAACTACCACTCAGCACTTTGTCCATAAAACTTGCAACATTAGAAATCTGCAACACTGCTGTGAGAAAAGACTTGCAAATAGAACTACGACTATTTCCATAATTCTGGAATTGAATTTGCAAAACATTTTATACTAGTTGTTAGTTGTCATACCTTTGTTCGTTTTACTAATTTGTTGTTGTTTTATAAGTTTAACAATAATAAATGCATCAAACAATAATGCGTCAAACCTAAATCGAAAAATGTTATTTGATTTTTTTTTCGTCGACATTTTCTTGTCTCTGTGTAGTCGTCAATTATATTTTTAATCAAAACCGACGTCTAATTTCAAGTGTACATATAGGTGTGTGGGCACCTAAACATAAAACCAACGAAGTAAGGGGTAATCTTACTCATTGTTATCAATTGTAAGTTTTTTAAACGGTTTGTATTTGTCTGAATAAAATTTATTGAAATCGTGATAAATTTTATGTCTTATAGAAAAGTAATAACTTATTCCTTTATTTGAATGGGTTTTACACACTTAGGCTTAAATGCTCACACACGCATATGTATTTATGTGTACACGTTTCGTACGCATACAAGCTTAAATCTCCACTGGACCAAATATGTTTTATTCACACTATCTGAAGCAATATTGAAGGTGAGGTTATATATGTCTATTTTTATAAAAAGAAAATACCCTTGTCGTACAAAGAGAAGCCGCTATCGACTGTTTGTGCTGTAAAGTAGGGGCTTACAATAACTCGCCGTCATTGCGTATACTGGTAATATTTCTGGATATCAAGATTATATATTTTGTTTTGTAAATCCCTCGGCTAGTTACTTTTCTAAGCATGCCATATGAACTTTAAAGGTTGCGTTAGAATGCCTGCTGTTTTGGTAACACATTCAACATCATAGTTAGAATAAATACACAATTCAAATTAATGCATTCTACACGAACCGACGTAAATGACATCAGGATTATGTGAATCTCTCAAGATGGTGGTAGTGCGTTAACATTTATAGAGTATTTGGTATAACGACACTATTGTAGAGGCAGTATACTGGGGCAAATTTCACGGACACTATGCTAGCGTACGGAGCAGTAAAATGGTAACAGATGTGCAACATACCGTATGTAAAGAGCATCGTCCTACACAATACACTTACGAAAATATATCTTATAGAGTTAACTAGATTTACTCGCTTAAGTGACAAGGTGTGCTGGTTACTGGGTTATGTGATGGGGAAAAGAATCCGAAATAAAGCTAGTTTTATATATTTTAAAATTATACTGAATGCGACAATATGTGGTATAATGTCGCAAGGCGAGCTTCAAAATAAAAATGTAAGGTAACTGTATTAACTAGTTCTACACAAGTATAATAAACTTTAACTCGCAGTAACTGCCAAACAAAATGTAACTTAGTCTGCAGCTACTCATTTTCCTCTAAACAATACAAAATGTTCATTTAGTAGTTCATTCTCATACACGGTCCGTACAGTTTCACTTCAATGTGTGTGGTTTTTGATATGTATAGTCTACTCAATGGTACAGTGTAGATTTTTTTGTATTTACGTATACTAACACCTACTTCCTCTGTTCTCGAACAGGGTTAGCCAGAGTTGTTCAGTTTGTAGGTCGATATAGCGTGGATCATTTCTTAAACGGCCCGAATAAAAATTTTACTCTACCAGACGTAAACGAGTGATTTTTAGTGAACGCCTTATGTCACACTATGCACTGCTGTTTGAGAATCACGTTTTGGTGATCACTTACTGTAGGCGAATTCGTTATCCGTTTCATTATTTGTATTTTGTTAAGACGGCATACATGCCCATTTGTAGATAAAGCTGTCATTATCTGTTTTCAGAACGGAACTTGGCACAAGCTTCAATCAGTTATATAAATAACAAGGCAAGTGTACTTATATAACAGAACATTACACTGCTAATTTGGTACACGAAAGTTTGCAGTGCAGCAGTTGGATTTGTTGCCTAACCATCAGCTATTGTCACACGCTCCTTATTTGTGAGCTGTTGTCTTCCTAACAGCTTGGTCGACTGTCTTGCAACAATGAGGATGAAATATATTTTTAAATTATTAAATTGTTCTATTATATTTATATTATCTGATAATTTTAGCAGAACTGTGCAGTTATTCTTCGTGGCGAAGTCTCAATATTGCGATTAGTTGAAGTTGCAGGGAGTTATTCCACTGGAAATCCACGAAAATAGTAAAGCAAAATAAACAGAATAACATGGTAGATATACCAATAGTCTAATTATCCAACAGACAGACTTTGTCACGTTTCACATCGCATGTACCAAAAGAGTGCAAATGATAAATGTTCCCAAGATTTTTTAACTCCTTTGAATTTTGGCAACCGATTTCGAAGACATTGCATAATTTCTATCACTTTTGTTGCGATAGTGAGATCGTTTACAATACAGACTTTACGTATATAAAAGTAATAATGAATAAGGAAAAAAATTGTACAAAACTACGGGTTTCGCAAGTTGTAACAAAGACAGGTGTTATTTGGAAGTTTTCAAGTTTAATAACACTATATCCTTATTAAAGCACAAACACTCCACCTCGCAGAGGTTGATATTTGCGAGATACAAACTGCGGGTACTGAAGGTATGTAGGACACTGACGAGTTGACCATTTAACCTTTAATTAAATATAGATAGTAATACTTTAAAGGTATTTTGTTTTGCTTTTTTTTATAAACTAGTTTTTCTTTGGATATATTTATTTTTAGCGGACAATCCAAATTGTTAAAATTTTCTTTCATATTCGTTTTATGGTCAGATTAAAATAATTTTTGCTTTTACCAAGCTAAGTTGTGTTAACAATCATATAGACACAAAGCTTGATAATACACTTGCAGCCGTATTGCATCTGCGAACAAAATACTTACAGAAATACACCAATTTTAAATAAATTACAGTTTCCTTTAACTTAAAGTCATTGAATCACACACCGCCTTAAGTATTAAAATAAATTAATTATGTGTTGCATTTTAAAAACCCCAAATATTCATGACTTCGTACGCCCGTCAAGTCATTTAAATTTGTCTACTGTTTCCTTTCAGTCGAAGAAATATTAGCTGCGGCTCGTGGGTTGTTGCCAGTTGTCTACAAATGCAAATTAGTAGAGACAGGAAATTTCGCGAAAAGATTTTTGCAGCACTTTGTTTCAGTGCCTTACGTGCACACCTTTATTTCTGCTTTGTGGTCAGTGATTGGATGCCGTAACACCCAGCGTGTGGAGTTTAAACCCGCAAATCACAGACGTGATGTGTAGCAGCTATCCGTGTACTGATTGGCACAGTCAAATGAATAACAAAAACACTCTGTCAATGGCCACGAAGTTGAGCTGCAGATGTGCACGTAAGACACTGAAACAAAGTGGAGTAAAAATCTTTTCACCGAAAATTCCCGTCCCTACAAATGATTGTGTGTTTGTAGACTCTACAGTCACTGCCGCAGAATAAATAGTATTACAGACGTGAAATTACGTGGTCGCTCATTTGGTACAGGCGAGCTTCGCCGCTTATTGGCTGTCCGAAGCTGTTAATACCAGCCCGCGTTTCTTTTGATCCTGCATTTCACGCAGGATTACTATTGGCCTGGCTGCCTTTTGGGAAGGCAGCTGCCTTAACGCTGATTTGCGGTAGGCGTTTCCGACATGTTGCTGGCCAGCGAAGCCATTTTTCTGGTGTCTGTGACTGAGTTCGCCGTCATACTGGCTATTCTATATCTGCATGATTAAATATTCAGTGTCACTGCCTCGCTGGTATGCAAGTGCCTCTTATTTGTGCGTGTCTGGTCACAGAAGATTCAGTAGCCAGTAAATTTTTCATGTTCCTTGGTATAAAGCACTTTCGGCAGAAGTGCACAGGTATGTCTATCTGCAACCATACATGGCAACAACCCACAAGCAGCTACCGTAATACACAGTGCAAAAAACCTGGCTGTAATGGATGAAAGGTGAAACTTTCAGACGATATTGATAAGGCGATGTTTGCTATAGTGATCAGCAATTCAATAGCTTAGATAGACTGCGGTTTAATGAAAGCTAAGAAGATGGTACTGAATAAATATAACATCAACTGAGATCAACAACACCTATCTACATGAACTACACATGGATGCTAACACGCTATCACAAACGTACAGAAAACCATTCAAGAAAAATTAATACGTATTGGTTGACTAAATGTGCGAAAATAAAAAAAAACATTATTTATTAATTAAACCGTTAAATTTTCAAGTATACTTAAAACAGTGCTTTAAGTTAAAAATTAAATTATATATGCTTTCGTTGTAAATTACACAGGATTATTTGACTGACTTAAACTACATCCAGAGAACTAATTACATACATGTGACTTGATGAAATGTATCATACTAATAATTTTACTGAAAATTAGTTAGTAATAACTGTAAATAAACATTTAACGCTTTGGAGCGAATTACAAAACTCTTATGACAAACAGTTTACCTATTCCGAGTTTATAATAAAAGAAATATGATAATAATCAAAAAGCAGTTTAAATTTTTTAACCAAGACTTTACCCAGTATCCGAACTAGAATGTTGTGTAAGATTAGTTTAAATAATGTGAACAGAATTAAGAAAACACTCTTGGATCATTACGTAAACTTCATTGTTATAAGTACTTCAGGAGAGGGTTCGGACGCTGTTTAGCTCCTTTTGGTAACTTAATTACCTCCATATTTACCATCATTGTTACCATCTTCAGTACTTGTATCACAAGCAATGTTAATGATATTTTGCTGCAGATGGAATATTTTTACTACTCGTTCCGGTACCAGTTATAAATTTATTATTCAAGCATTTAAAATGTTTCTTCAGTAATTCTACTGAATTGTCAACAATAGTTTTTATACTTTTATAATGAATTTTTAAACGTTCATCAGCAGAAAGCTCAGGAATGTAGCCTAGTGGAAGGTCAGCCATTCCTTCAAACTACTGTATAATCACTGTGACGTAGGAGACAGCCACAATAAACTGGCCATAAAGAACTACCATTTCGGTAACAAAATAAAAAATGTAAAATGTCATGGAAAAATTGCCAACATTACAAGAATTTGAAACATCATTGAAGGTGGATACCCTCCCGGTAACCAAACCAGTTTACAAATATTGTAAAGGTTAAAGGCCATCGTAGAAATTTACTCAGAACTTTGACGGGGACGAGGGTGGAGGAGATGGTCTACGGTAAAAGTACTGACATGATATACGAATGTTCCCGACTAGGCGCCAGCCGCTTAGAGGAGAACCGGCACTCAGATGTTGTGAATGGTACTTTCTCAGGGTCGTTCGGCCGCTGGCCCGGCTTCGTAACTCTCCTCGTCCACCGCCGTTGTATACTTACGTACAGGGAGTGTTATGGCTCTCCCCACGCTCATACAGACAGGAATAAAAGACTCGACAGGAATTTCGGGCACCTGTACACCCAAGGAAAAAATACGTGGTTGTCGAGTTGTAGGGTCCCGCACCCTGAAGCGACGAGAAGCGGCGAAGTCAATAACTAGCACAAAAATAAAGGCAAGGCGTTATTATTGAACTTAAATCGCCCTTAAATATACAAGCACAAACACTGGCGATGTCTTAAGCGGTCTCGGACATAGCCCGTCCGATAGGCAAAACTGTGGGAAAATCCCACGTGGCGGGAATGGAAAAATATACCGTATTAGAAGCCCCTGGGCGCGAAGCGAGTCGACAGGGGTGAGGGGTTTACCCGGGCACTGAAGTTAATTAAAGGAAGGTTCAAAGACTAGATTAAAGCTATTGTACGTTAAATGATTGAACAAAAGAGAGATGTTGGTGCCTGGGTGACCGGAGCCGTACCGCCTCTACACGCCGCCAGTCGTCAACTGCCGAAGCCTTGGCGGGCTCAGGGCGATCACGCCGCTGAGCGCGCCGAAATTTTCTCAACACACAAAAACACTTAAAAGTAAACAAACAAAAGCACTGAAAAATTATTATAAAATTAGACTTGCTGATTAAAGTCCCAAATGTTGTTCGGGAATGTTCAGATTTATGTGATGAGTGATTTTGGTCAACAAATATTTTACGTTTTGTGAAATTAGTTTGCTTTAGGAACAGAGAATTATCTTACTAAAATTTAATAAAAATCTAGGGACCAATACAAGTTTTAAAAAGAACAAATTAATAATTATAAACTTTAAAGAAACTACGTGGCAATATTTGCCGGTAGGGCGAGTCCATCTTCACGTTAGGCGCAGGGTTGTTTTTACGTGTTTTTAGGTTAAGCCCGACAAATCTTGTCGGGCGACTAAATTTATGAAAACAAGTTTACCCCTGGCCCTTTACGT
This sequence comes from Medauroidea extradentata, assembly GCA_003012365.1. Classification (NCBI taxonomy): domain Eukaryota; kingdom Metazoa; phylum Arthropoda; class Insecta; order Phasmatodea; family Phasmatidae; genus Medauroidea; species Medauroidea extradentata. Next base: position 13,628 of record PNEQ01027326.1, read on the forward strand.
CCCTTCATCACTTGGCACTAGTAACCCCGGTGCCCTCACTTAAACAGAACACTTGTATTGACGGTTAAAGTTTCACGTGGTGTTTTACTGGGCTTAGGCTTAACGGGGCCCATTCCTACCAATGGCTCGTTGTTTGGGAGGGCGTAGCTACACATGGGTGTTGCGTTCGTCGGTGGAGGCGGCGTCTGGACGTCGTGGCCTCTTGCGACCACGCTGCCGGGCGCGTTCCCATGTAGGTACTGACCGCCAGGCGCGTTCCCTCGGTGCGTGGTGTGCACGACGGGCTGTTCCGAAGGGCACGCGACTTGGTACGCGTCAACTTTTATATGCGTGGACAAGTAGTGATCTATTGCGTTGTTTGGATATAACGATATCTTTAGCAAACAGTGGCAAAATTATTATCTGCATATGTACAAAACTATATTTATTATAAATCCCTTCTCTAACGCAAACTGTACGGTATCAACTGTTTTAACTACAACACACATTATCACGAGGATGTGTCTTCCTCAGTTACACAGTTGCGCTGTATGTATTCGTTTTTGTTATTAATTATCAGGTCGAAAATAGTAATCAGTTAGGGAATCATCCAGTGAATGTTAATTGCAATATTATTCCCAAAACAAAATGACCAAAAATTAATTTAGTTAAATTAGTTGTTGTCAGCATCTACATGATAAAATTGTTCAAGTAGCATGTACAAGGCATATTATAATTCATGCTGGCATAGATCATTGCAATGAATCTTAAAATGAGTATGATTATGGTTTAATTCCTACGAAATAAATATTAAACTAATTTATAGAAAAAAGTAGCAATAATACAAGGTCCTTGCAAACAGTCTGTGTAATAGTTACTAGATCGTATTGCATTTATCGTGTAAACTAAGAAATAGCTAGTGCTGATTGTTATTGTTTATTTTTTGTGAAATAAGAAAAATATTTTGTTCGGTTTTGTCCTCAAATAGTCACGGTTCTTTGTCGTTTCGAAATGTAACCACTTATGATAAACTCCACGCACAGTTTTTGAAAGTCTATGTAAAAGGCTCGTTATATGACACTGTGGCGTCTGTAACTCATTTTAAAACGTTCCGTAAATGTTTTTATGTTGGTCAAGCAGTGTTAGTGTAGACTCAGTTCGCGAGTCTCTGCCGCCGCTGCACCAATTAGCAGCGCTTCCATCAGTTCGCCTCCATTTCCGCAGTCGCGAGCACCAGATTTGTCATTCGGATTGCAGGGCCGGCGGGAGACAGAGTTTCGGCGGCGGGTCCAACCAACCCTGCCCTCTCCCGGCCATTGATTTCCTATAATGAAGTAAGCAGGACACTTTCCCCCGCCTAACAAGCTGCCGTGGGGGGCAACAAATTGTCATCTCCAGTTCCAAGAGACGAGCCTGTCTCTATCTTTCTCTCTCTCTCTCTCTCCCTCTCCCTCTCTCTTTCTGACCTTTCTGTGGCAACTGGTACAGGTTCGCGCAGAAATGTGATCACCAAGAATTCGAACATTTAGAGCTTCCTTTAGCGTTCCATTCTAGGCAGATGTACCCCCCTCCCCCACCTAAGAGTTAAATATTGTCATTAAAGCCCCTGTTGTTTGGTCAAAAGAATTTCACTCAAACTTCTTTCGGTGCCTTGTGAACAACTGAAAAAGGATCGCAGTGGTCGAGGTGACAGACCTCTTGCCTCCCACCAAGGCGATCCGGGTTCGATTCCTGGATTTTGCATGCGAGAATTGTGCGGACGATGCCGTTGTAGGCTGATTTTCTCGGGGTATCTCGCGTTTCCCCCACCCTTTCGTTCCGGTGCTGCTCCATACTCGCGGCTCATATCACCCCCCACCGGCGCTGAAGACCTCGATGTTATGTGCAGACCAAAATCTCTCACTCACATCTGAAGCTCTGCTTCGTGATTGTATACAGAACGTGTTCACGCATTGGCGTCGCTCATTTGACAGGCAACGACGTCACTGCCACACAACGCGTCTATGATTTACAGGTAGAACACAGAGAAATAAATATACCCAATCATTGAGCATGAAGCAAAGCTATATACGTGCTGAAACAAGTCGGTACAAAATTATTTTCATCAAGAACCAACGGTCCTTGCAGTCATCTTCGCGGCGGCAAAGCAATCACTTGTGCAATAATAGCATGCAATCTCTCATAGTCCATTTTACACAGCGCAAATTCGCCACACGATATACATGCAATTCGTTTTCTTCCCGCCAAAGTTTAGAACAAATGGATAACCTAAAAGCACAAGATGAACACTTGCAGTGATCTGACGAAGATTAAAATAATTGCGAACCATGTAAGAACTTCTTTTTTTTTAATCTCTTCAGTGGTACGGTAGTCTTTTCCTTGACTTCCGATGTAGACGCGGCCATCGCCTTTAATGCATTCTCGCACAAATGTTTGTTGTGATACGTTGGTGATTTTGTGTTATAGTGGGCTGGAAATGTTTTGCATTCGTCCAAAAGCTGCAAAAAACACCCTGGCGTCGATTTCATGATTGTATGGTGTTTGTTGTTTTTGTTTATATTCACAACTGCGTGCATAAATATACATCAGAGAATGACCAATCACATTGCTAGTACCACGCAACTTGCATTGAAATATAGAGCCCTTTCTATTTGCCGAAATTGCACCGTCGCTTGCATTGCATGTAAGGTTCCAAGAATTGTGTGTCTGAACTCCAATGCAATATCAGCATATTGCGTGGAAATTGCGTGTACATTGCGTCGTGTAAAACCAGCTTCAGCAACACGTGGTGCGTTACAGATTTAAAGTATGTTTTTCTAATTTCATATTGATAGAATTTATGCTGATTATATAATGAACTATAGCCTATTTACTAATTCTGTCATTTGTACCAATCGGCTGCGTCCTCAAATTATTATCAGTTTTCAGTTGTTATTAATGATACTAAAATACTATAAATATTTCGGGCTATTCTTAATTTTGTGTGTAGTATATATGAGGATATAACAGAAATAAAGATTTTTTATTGAAAACATTTTGATGATTCGTATAGCAATATTTAAAAAAATATCGCCAACGATTTATTTGGTGCTGTTCATTGCAAATCAACTTAAAAACTACTGTCAAATCTATTTGAATCAGTTATATAAGAAACACCGCATGTAAATTTCAAGAAAGAGCCGTTTAACAATGTTAAACTGAAAATGTAGATTTTGATAAACCATTTAAATAAGATATTTCAGTTCTAAAATTAAATTGGTGTATGTGTTACTTCTTGTTGAAAAATTGAGTTTCGCTCTTTGAAGTGTGTAGGTCTACACACCCATGTGAAAAATGTGGCATTCAGTTGGTTAAAGAGCAAGAAACGCTACAAATATGGTCGATGTTAGCTGCAGTCATACGAAAGGTGATTGTTTCATATTCAATTTTATTAAAATATATAATTTAAAAATTTCAAATAACGCATATCTAAATTAGTGTCCAACTCCGCAGTCAAATAAAAGTGTTACATTGCATGCGCTTACCTCAACATTGCCGCAGTTTTATACCTGTTGCTAGTACTTCTCGACCACGGCAACTAGTCCCGCTAGAACAATGCTAACTACCGCTGTGCAGTCCTTGACGACCTCGTGCAACTGGTGTGGCACACCACAGCACCGGCCATAATACCGTGGCACAGGCAGCTGGCTCGGTTTTAGCCGCTACGTCTCCACTGACAGTGTGCCATGAACTCATGTCTGGCGCAGTACATTTCCCCTCCCTGTGACGTGTCTATCTACTACTATCGCCACGCTTCTTCCTCTCACGGGATGACTAGTTGTCGTGCTCGAGTGGTAATAGGAAGCTTAACGCAGGTGAATAATGTGATACCCAATGGTTATAATACACATTTCTAGGCTGTTCAACTGTTGAGATTGACACAGAACTTTATTTGGAGTTTGTAATACGGGCCTGTGCAATACGATTTTTACATATTTGAAGATTTTATATGTTTTGGTTTCAGAAAGCATTCCAGAATTAATGAATTCGTAAAATAACGAATTACTCTGAATAAGCCCATAGGCCTCTCTTCTCTCACCAGGCGGTAAAAAAATATTACTCGCTCGGACGTTCAAATGTGGGAAAAGGCTAGCATAAATTTCCCCAACCCTTTCATTCCATCGCATTTCCATGGAAGCCCACGTGAAATCATTCAGTTGATCCGTCGGAGTGAAAAGACATTCACTGAGTCATCCCCCTCCCCTATGAATATCGCATCACCTTTGATCAACGACGTTACCTACATTACATAGACGTTATTCCTACTGACATTCGAAACAATTTTTTGTACATACGCCGTTGCGAGAAAACCTTGCTGAGTCGCTGAAAACACACTATAAAAACAAAGAATTAGACACGAGAAAAAAAAAATACCTCCAGCTTATGACAACTTTTTCCCCTTCAAAGGAACAAAAATACATTCCGTATTTAGAAAACTGATATTTAAAACAAAATCACCATACTTAGACTCTTAACTTTCACAACTACTTTAACGAGGTGTCATTTCTTACGCAAGTAAAAACGTTCAAACTAAACATTTATAAAGGAAAATTGACTAACTTTATATGTTTCAGTCGTTAAATTAAATTGACATCTCCTAACGAATGGTCGATCACGATAATGCATTATTTGTAGCTGTGATAGGCCTAATTCACTACTTAATTCCGCAGGAAGGACACGTTATACGCTTTAACGCAGTTCAGGTATGCGTAATCCTCTGCTGCTTTGTACATGTCCTCTCTTAGTCGTCTTGTATTTGTATGTAATACAAAAAAGTACCTGTTACGACCTTAAGAACACAAAATTGCTGTATTTCTTTGCATCGCAGTTTCATGTCGTTTATATTTCGTTTTGGTAAGTTTCGGACCTTCCTCCAAGTATGTTTCCTCCAATAGCATGTTTGCTAAACTAATATTCCTGCTATTATATTGGCACATGTAAGCAGAGAAAATAAAACGTCCGCGCACGACTATTATTTTTATATTAAACCGATACACAAGATTTTTCTCAAAGCAATTTACAAAAAGAAGGTAATAAGGCGCAGAAGTTTACAGTTTTTGTGTGCAATTATGTCCAATTTCGAACTATTTAATAAAAACCAACACTAACTCTTTGTATGTTTCATTAGTTGCGTGTTATAGGCCTATGTCACAGCATTGAGGAGAGTTGACATTAAGATCCACAATCGTGAGAGACAAACGAACAGAATTGCCAAATTATGCTACTTACGTACACCAAAATATTTCCATGAGTTACACTGAGTATTACGACGTGGATGCGAGCTTTTATGCTTGTCTCTATACGCATACATACATTCATGCAGGATATAAGGGATATAAACACTTAACTTTCGGGATGTGACCCTCATGTGAAATTCAGTAAACTTTTTATGAGAAACTTTTCTATCCAAGTAAATGGAAGTATTAGTCTTTAACATTCTCTTGGCTAGAAAATGTACCGTATAAATAAAGTATGCTTAACTTTGTCCTGAACAATATTCTCTTGAAGTTTTCCGTATAATTATGTAACTTATAATGTGTGTACTTGTATAAGAGTGTCTTTTTGTGTATGCTTATTTGTGTGTGTCCGCGAGTACGTGTGCGCACATTTGTAAACAAGGAATCCTGCGTGAATTTTGAGTGAGTGAGTGAGTGAGAGATTTTTGGTCAGCGCTCAACATCGAGGTCTTCAGCGCTGGTGAGTGGTGACTTGATGTATGGAGCAGCGCCGGAAGTAATGGACGGGGGAAACGGGAGATCCTCGAGAAAACCCGCCGGCCAGCGGCATCGTTCAGCACGATTCCCACATGCGAAAATCCGGGCTCTGAATTCTGAGACTAAGTGTGAGTGTTATAATGTCGTTAAGGTTATTTATTTGTGCACAATGTGACAACATAGCAAGGAATAAGACTCTTTTTAGAGCTACACAGATATGACCTTACTGCCACTCTTCTAAACATCATATTATGACCCCGGGTTTTAATTTCACGTAGTTCACACGTTAAACGTAACATACGTAAAATAACATGTGCACGTGGAGAAACTGATGCGACTCACTCCGTGCTGTGCTGCCGCATTAATCACACGAGATTCATCGCGACACATTTTGCCACTAACACATTGATCAGACAATTCACGCATAATTGTGCTGTGCTTCGTAAAAAACTTTTTTTTTTCCAAGTTATCCTGTCTGAATGATATATGCTATCGTTGTACTTAAACAAAATAAAGTTGCTACGGAAACTCTTCACGAATTCTGCGTCCAAAGTGCGCACACTGCTTCCATCATTCAGGGGTTGAGAATTAATTCTATGCGTCCACGTCTCATTGAGGCAGTAAGGAGAGCAGAGTGTTTTTCGCAATCTGAGTCGAGGTTCCCACTTTCGGCTTAAAATATTTTTCTAAATCGCTTCTCTGAATTTATGGGACCTGCAAATGGATTCGCCTTATTTTGTTCCAACCTCGTACTCTTGTTATATATTCCAGCGCGAAAACGTCCACAAATTTATTTGTGTGCCACTTGTTTTCGTTTCCTTTTCTTTTTTTAAAGAGATTTGCAAAATTTTGCAGTGGTATATTATTTTATGTCTTAAGTCCAATACCCCGACACGTTTAGTGACAGGCGCATTATCTTACAAAGAATACAATTCTTATTTATCGTATGTATCAAAGGTACCTTTAAATTTGCTGAAAATATATGCTTAGGAAACCAATTTTGATTGCAACGTGAATATTACAAGAGGAAGTAATGATTACACACTTATCAGTAATTGGCAATTCTAATGTACACAATAATATCTTTAAATGTTAACTCGGTTAAGCTACCGGTACGTTATCTTCTTTAAGACACAGGTGCCTGCTTTAATTAAAATAATAAAATATACATATAATTAGTGTAAGAATGCTACAGATATTAATATTGTTATTTATTGTTTTTTTCTATGCTTAAAATTATTTATTTACCAGTCATAAATGTTAAATATTTTCTGTTTTCTATTGGACTAAATTAAATGTTTTTATGAATGAGAAGACAAATAGGTAAATGTGATATTTATTACTGTAAATTTAATGTCGATAAGATGACAGGCATGAACTTTGTCTATGGACATAACCTTCTTGGAAGAAATAAAAAAAAAAGTACATATTCTAGTTGTTGCTGGTTATGGAAGAAAATGTGCATTGTCCAGGATAAAGAAAGGGTTATTTAACTGTCTGTATAAAAATATTATGTAGTGTGCTATTGTATAAGGACCTCTAAGTAAGTGTACAGCTAGAAAGGGATTAATTACACTGATTGGTTAAGGTGATTGTTTTCTGAGTGAACATTTTCTTTACCAAATAGAAACTGAAATTTATGTCTTTACAGTTTGCCAAAAATTATTTTTAATGTTTCAACTTTACAGTACTGCAGAATAATTATTATTTTAATTTGTGGTATTTTGTTTCAACTATTCTTTTATTATACCTTATATCTTCTCTAACTATAGCCTATACAAGTTCGGTCACACAAACATGTCACACATATTTGCTAACTAAATCAATCCTCTACACGTTTTTCTCTTTACCTAACATAGTAGTACAACATTAGCTTACATCAAAACAGGTACTGTTTTAATTTGATTAGGAAATAAATAATTGAGAGACTGGTGAAATTTCTGTTTATACTCGCAAAAGTAATCAATTATCAGTTTTACGACTTGTTTTCAATTTAACTGAATTAATTTAAATGTTTTACAACATTATCTAGCGCAATCTTAAAAAAAAAAAAATACTAAGCAAGTTAAAGTAACGATAATATTGGGTGGGTTTTGTTGGTCATGGGAGTTAGGAAATACATAAAGGTTATTTCAAAGTACAGCGAGGGGGGTAGAATTTTAGGACATCCTAACCTCCGACACGTATAAAATATGTAACAGATATGCAAATGTTACAGCAGTAATCATTATATTTGTTAAAAAAAACTGGCGATATTATTTTATTCATACAATGACATGAAATAAAAATTTATTAGATAATGAAATTACGTTTTAATACATATCTCAAATTCATTATAGACAATATGCAATGTAATTATTGTATTTTGTTGGATTGTTACTGTTTAGATTAAATTGCAAACCGTGACAAAATGTGTTTATGTTCGTATCATTAGATTTATTAACCTAAGTGGAATAATGTAATAAAGATTCGAAACTTCAAGGTAAGTAAATTATGACCGTTTTTCCACTAAATTTCGGAACACCGACTGACCACTTCATCATGTTTACATAAGCAAGCGATCAGTCAATGATATTATTAGCAGCAAAGTACTGAAAATTATTAACTGTCCGTAGAGTCTCGCTCACATTTAAAAACTACTGAACTATTACGAATAGAGCATTTCGCATATTTTACAGATTTTTTTATTCGATAAATTATTATTGGATTGACTGAAAATTCCAACATCCTAATTGAAGGCCCAGTATATCATCTGATGACAATGATGTTTAACCTATAATTGAATTATTCAAAATCGTATACTGCCATGATATTACATTCTAAGGTCGTAAGACAAATTCCTGATTCATAAAATTGAAAGTAGTATTTCAATACCGGTCTGACTTATTAATTAATATAGTAACGAAAGATTTGGGAATGTAAGAAATATTATCATAATAATTACAGTCGTAACACCGTACTTAAGAAAAATCTATTATCTAGAAGACTGGCTGAAATGATGCCTATACATTACCCAATGCCAAAACATATTTCTGGTGTATTGATAGATCGTAGGTTAATCAAGTTCGTCGGTTTAATATTTTTAATATACACGGATAAGCATGCCAAAATACATAATATTATTCTTTAATTTAAACGCGTTTGGGAAACAGACGTATCAGAATCAGACTTATATTATGTGCCTACAAAAAAAAATCAAGTTACAAACCGATGTGTTTTCAAATACAATTACAATGGAATTTGAGAAATGTCGACCATTGCAGCTTTATGCCATGTACCTTATCAATACATGTGAGATGGCAAATTTTAGACAAGGGATTTACAATTCTACGTTCTATGACTGCAATCGATGCCGTAATTGGGTGGCGATACAAAATAACAGCAATAAAGGGAGCTGATATTTTTTGTTCGTCATAAACGGAACCTGCTCCAATTTTTCACATTTTGTATAAGTTCCACAGACTTTTATATTGCTAGCCTAGTCTCCAGTGCTTAAAATATTGTAAAACATTAATTAAAAAAAATATTACTCTATTGCTTGTTGTACTTGCTAGATTACTTTGCATGTTTACGAACTCTTACCGTGTAATTAAACGCACAACAATTTAGGACTACCATTTCCATATGGCCTCTCGTAACTAAATGCGGTTTGAGGGATTAATAATTATGAGAAGAGTAAGATGAACAATAACTATAGACTGTCGGCCATTTTCAACATTCGGTCTTTATTGTAAGGTAGTAGACTATCTTGTTTTTTTAACGCAAAACAAAAACAACTGCAACAGTCCCGTAGGTACTATGACAGAAAACCAATAAGTTTTTATTATGTTTCTAGCTCACTCTTTTCATATAGCTGTTGAGACCAAATACTTAAAATGTGTTAATATTTTACTTGGCATAAACAGCCTAGTTTAATACTGAATTTGTTAGTGTGTACATGTTTTAACGCAATGCCATTAATAATACGTTTCGTATGCATGAAAGATTTATGTCGAATTTTTGCTATTAAAACTTTCTGAACGAGGACATTCGCCGGAGTTCAGTAAGATAATATTATAATAAATCACATTACTCTGTAAGTATTTAACCACAGCTGTAAACTTGTGTACAGTTAAAAGGATTGCAATTAAGTATATGGAAAGCCCACAATTTTTCGCGAAAAGAATTCTGCAAGAATTTGTTTCAATGCCTTATGTGCAAAATGCAGCCATGCTTCATGGTCAGTGATTGTCTGTTTTTAACTATAAGTGTCTAGGGTTCTACTCGCAAATCACAGACGTGTGGTGTCGCAGTAACCTTGTTCTTGTTGGCACAGTCAAATAAGCCACGTCTGTGCAATAATACATTCTGCCAATAACCACGAAGCAAAGCTTCATATGTACACATAAGGCATTTAAACAAACTGTTGCAGAATTCTTTTCGCGACAAATTGTGGGCTGTAAGTATACGGAGAATGTCTAGAAACACTGTACAACAGAGCAGTTAGGTGTAACTGAAGCTATAAAGTACAAAGTCATAAAAATAACTGCATATTTTTAGTTCCTAACTTCGTTTTTTTTTTCTTTTTTTTTTTTTTTTACTTCGTAAACCACTCACGTGTGATACAAACCGCATTAAAAACATAACCGAAAGGTGTTACATGAGGCTGCGTCTCCGGACTTGACTAAAATAAAGCTGACGTAAATTAAAACAGTTTAAACTGTGTAGCTGTATATTAGGCGCGTAATTCTAGGCTCAAACGTCCTGAAAATTGCGGCGTGTAAAATTATTTTGAGTTGTTACCAATTAATTCTGAACTAAGTAAAATGTAATAAATACTAACCGTCTGTGTGTTTCTGAGGACAAAATCTGCTTTTGCGAATTGACTGTCGTATTTTAGTGAATTTTGTGCTGTGCATCTCCTTTCATTTATTTATTGTATCTTTCGTCTTTCTATTTCATTTTGCTGTCCATTTAGCCATAATAAATTTGTCCAGGTATTCATTGGACCGTTATAGCTAATGTCGCTAACTAGTATATAAACATTGCGGTGTTCCAATTAATGCACATTCATTTTTAAGTCGTCCTGAATATTTTCTCTGTATTGCATTTCTTAAACCCGTAATTAACTTATAATTTCTTTGAATTGCGCTTCATAGCCCTGCAATCAACTTAACCTTTCACTGCACAAAGTGAGTGAGAGATTTTGGTCAGCTCTTAGTATCGAGGTTTTCAGCGCTGGTGAGGTGTGACTTAAGGTGAGTATGGGGTGGTGACGGATTGAAAGGGCAGGGAAACGGGAGATCCCCGAGAAAACCCGCCGACCAACGGTATTGTCCAACACGATTCCCACATGCTAAAATAAAATGACCTACTCCACCGGGAATCATCAGGTCTCCTTGCTGAGAGGCAAGTGGTCTGACCATTCTGCCACCACGGCCCATTCACTGTACAAATGTGTGTACAACATACTGTATATTTATGGTATTTGTTCTTCGTAATGAGCAGAATACTTCTTAGAGATCTGCTAATTTCATTATAAGTTTCGCACTACAATGAAAATTTTTGTAACTGTACAATACGAACTTTTAAAACCTATTAGAAAAAGTACTCACTGGAAACGCACATATAGGCATATTTCGAATTGTTTTAACATCCCTTTCAGTTTAGCGAACGGACAACACAAAATAATTTGTACCTTGCGACGGTGCTCTACGAAAGAAACGTTTATTTCATCAGCGACAGACGATTGTTTTTCTCGTGACTATCAGTTTGCAAATTCGTTACGTATTTATGTTCCAACGGTTCTACGGTATCGCTTGGATGGTGCATGAATAAAGTGACCACAGCCGTGTAACGGTTTTCTTCCTTGTAACCGGCAGAAAGATACGAAATAAAATTAAATATAAATTTCAAAAATGCTTAGTTAACCGTAACCAGGCTGTGCTCATACAGATTCGTCACATGCAGAAATAGTACCGTTAGTATCGAAGTCATAACCAGTAACAGTACAAAGTTCTCCTAGTTGTATTAATTTTTAAAAACGCAAGTACAAACGACCACGTTGTAGCAAATGTAAAGATAACATTGAATTTTAAATAAATCTTAGGAATATATATTTCTTCGATTTTCTACCAACGCATCGCTTTATAAAGTAATCTATATTTATACAGACTTTATAATGGCCATTTATTTAAAACTCTCATCTACATGGTCGTTAATTCAGCTCGTCATATATATAAATTACAAATAAATAATGTATAACAATGTTAAAAAATATACTTTACTCGAAATCTGAAATATATATGTGATATTCCTTTAACCAGTTAGTAAATTTTTTCCAAGTAATTTTTTTTCTGTATACCTTACTAATCTGACACAAATTTAAAATGTTATCTGCGACAAAAGACAGTAATTATCTTCGAAAATGTTCGTGTCAATTTTAACAAAACATGTATTCATAAATCTTAATGTCGCCTACTGTTGTAATATTAGGCAACCTGCATTAACCTTGTGAGAAGCGGGAAGTATGCGTTACCAGCGAATAACAGCACTGGAACAGAATTGTCAATACCTTATCCAATCACACACGATTGCTAGGTATAGACGTATTATTTCATAATACACTCTTACAAGACCCATAGCTTCTCACATCATATTTTCCGAACAATAAGCACTCACTGCCGTATAAAGAACAATATTTCTGTCGTTGGTAGAGATGGTGGAAGATCGCGACAGTTATTTCTGCCAGTGTATTTTCTATAGTAGTGTAGCGTCTTGCACCTTGTATGATTTTACGACGGTTATGTGTAGGGCCACGATTTTTTGGTGAAAAGTATTTTGCCCCAGTTTGTTTCAGAGACTCACGTGCAACCTGCAGTTTTGCTTCACGGTCAGTGATTGGATGTTTTAACACTCGCGGGTCTTGGGGTTCTGTCCGCAAATCCCAGTCGCGTGGTGTCGCAAAAACCTCGTTGTCATTGGCACAGTCAAATGACAGACAACACATTACAAAAACACGCTGCCAATAACCTCGAAGTAGAAATGCAGACGTGCACGTGAGTCACTGAAACAAAGTGTGGCAGAAATCTTTTCGCGACAAAATCGTGGCTCTAGTTATGTGACACGGTTTAGAAGTTTACAGATGAATCATATTCGTTCAATCGTAGCGCACCAGAATATCCATTGGCCCAGTCAAATAGAGACTGATAAATCACCATCTCTAGTCATTGGAAACTTCATGTAGGTTAGTTTGAGCAAAATTTAAAACATAAACAGATATGATGTAAGACAAAACAATTGGACCAATATACTTCATCCACCCTGTTAATTTTCATGATGAAGTATCTCAAAGTATGAATTTAAAATAAATTAGTATCATCCGGGTTAAGGCTCGGTTCCAGTTGCCTTATCGTTTTTTTTTTCTTTTTTTTTTTTTTCTTTTTGGAATTCTGAGAAGAAAAATGCTGAATCGGCGACTATACCAGAAATTATATTTGCCTTGAGCTGCAATACAAGCATAGGAATAGATATAGTAATGTATAGTTAGGCCGCAATTTGTCGGACAAATTATTAATATAAAAAATATTTGCCACACACATTTCGGCGTTATAATAATTTAACAACTAACTCGCAAAGTCTGTACTGTAGCGAAATGTAAATAGAATTTGAGGTATAATCGCAAATTTAACATTTTTCTTCTTAGAATTCCAAGAAAGCGAAAAACAATAAAATTTCATATGGCTACTGAAACCGAGCCTTAAAAGGGTTGCAGTGTAAAAGCAGTGAGTTTTGATAATTTTCGACACAAACATTTTTCTCACTTAATACCGATAATCAATGCTTAACAATTCGTACATGATACCTCCTTACGATATTACATACTCTTATTTTTGACAAAAATTATGAAAATTAACTGCTTTGGTGCTCGTCCCCCTTAAGATACTCATTCAATGAATACATTTACAGCTATCAGAATGAAAGCAAAAAAAAAAAAAAAAAAGAAATATTCCGCTAAATATATGTGAAACATTTTGTACGTATAAAATTTAAATATTCACGAGTTCCTGTAATAATGGCAGGTTTGAAGCACTGTACATTAACAATTGCTAGTCGAGGTAATGACACTGATAATATAACGGAAAACTGTTTTATTTTATATAATATTTTCTTTTGTGAATCGTCGATTAAATATAAATGAGCCTAAGATTCAATACAACGGCGTTTACACTTTTTAAATACTAATAACATAGACAGTAAACAGATAGCTTAACGGAACGTTTTCTACCTGTATCTGTGATGATTAATGCTCGTTGCCATCCACATGCTGTTCTTAAATGTTGGTACATTAATAATTATTTTGGCCTTGTTGTCGGAGTTTTCCAAAATATTGTAGATGATGCATTCCTGAGAATGGAGAACGTTTTAAACATCTTCAACATTCATCAGTAATATGTTTTAAAAAATTAATTAGACCTAAAATTTTTGTTATAAATTATTAGAATCAGAAGTTCATGGGTTCAAAGCAAGTCGACTATACTGTTCGGTGCCATCGCAAAGTAGCTCAGATATTCATTGCAAAAAAAAAAATATTTTTGTACTTCTTGACTATTTCAATACTACATCTAGTATGGCGTGTTTGCCTCTAAAATTAATGAGTAAAAGTTTTTATATGTGAATTACAAAACAACATTGTTATTTTCCTAAACAGTTCCTTGCGACATTGTTTTTGGGAGTTGCTTCCTTAATGATTGTTACGCCTATATGAATTATGTTTTTTATCAAGACTATATCTTCATCTATTGTTTCTTCTTGCGCAAATATTAAACACCGGGATCGTCTGTTTCTCATAAACCACATATCTACGCGCTGTATTCCTCTAGCCATTACAGTTTCAAGTTCTCAGACTTCATCGACTTGCGAGGAAGTGGAATACCTGATAGCGGCGGAATCAAATATCTGCCGAAGTTAACTCGGCGAAGCGTAGTTCACGCAAACAATACGTAGTTACAACTTAGAGTTCCCTTGATGTCTGGTATCGTATTCCACAATGCGCATGTAAACTAGATATACACTACTCTCCAAACTAATAACCATACAAATCGAAATTTCCTGACTCAGTTCCAATATAACATTAAAACGTAATTTTTAGTTTAAAATAATTCCAGCACATTTTTTTCAATCCATCAACAGAAGCAAGCATATTGAGACACTAAGTAACACCTATTTCACCCCCCCCCCAACCCAAAAAATTAATAAAATATTTTTAAAAAAAAATACCTAAAGTCCCAAAATAAATTACTGTAATAAAACTATCTAAAAATTTTCCATAACATTACACTTCGTATTACTTTGAAATGAAACATCGGTAATTTTTCACAGAAATTAATTTAAGTTCACAAAATCTTTCTCATGGTTCTTTATTACTTTGTATTGCAGTTAAGGTTAATAATTAAAAATTACGAAAGATACTGTTACTATATAATGTACGTGATGAATTATGTATTATGCAATATAACGAAATAAGACTGTTGGCCCCCTGTTGTTTACGAAGATGAATACGTAGACAGATTTCAGAACTTTTCTATATCCGAACTCATAGGGCTATGAAGGAATGAAATATATAAGTTTTTAATGAATCGTTGGTTGCGCTTTGACTCAGTTGGTTATCGTCGTGATTTTCATCCCAATTGAATACGTTTACGTGATTTTGCCAAATTCAATTACTAAAGGGGTGAAAAGACATGAAATTTGTTTTCATATACCCCATAAAATCTACTTTTTAAGATTCTGAGATATATATATATATATATATATATATATATATATATATATATATATATATATATATATATTTGCTTCAGAATGATGTTTACGTAAATACGAAAAAAGTTATCTCAGTTTTTATGCTGAGAAAATAACTCGCAAATATCGGTGGGGAGGACGTAGTCTTTTTAAACACTTCAAAGCAGACGATCTGGAAAAGCAAGTATTGCCATAATGAAGTAACTTATAGGGAAGTTAACATTTTAAATATGTTTTGTTGTATATGGTTGCATAACCTCAATGTGCCCAGTGGCTGAATATTTTATTTTATATATTTTTTTAATGAACTTTCTACGGTACGTATTGAGGGCCCTGTCATCAATGGTCACGCTTGAGGTGCGTGAGTCATCATACCGCGTATGCTACTTATAACATTAGAATATTCTATCATTTTCAGGCGCAGTTTTGAAATTACTACAAATAATGCCCGGGATAGTTGTTTGACAGGGATAGACTTATAAGATAGTTTTTCACTACTTAGCCTGCTGCATAGTGAGTTCAACCTGCAGCTTGGTTATCCTAATACTTGATGGCGGAGCTACTAATCTGGCGTACAAAGAGGGCCTTCAATTTAACTAAATATTCGCTATGAGTAATACACGCGGGCAACGCCACGGGCGGACTTCCGACTTATATAAATAATTATTGTTTGTTTGTCTTTTATGCGGTTCTATATCAGTCATCCGATTGAAATTAAATTTTGGTAAGATTTGCGTGCACCTACAAAGAACTGCACAAAAAAATTGAGAGGGGAACGCGAAACAAAGTAAAGGGCCGAAACCAATTTTTTAAATTTATATTTTGTGGAAAGCAGGGCAGCAAAACGTAGCAGACGAGAAAAACGGGACACCCGATAAACTTAGTAAAATAAACTAAATAACTTCGGTGTGTTGTTCAGCGTGCGTCCGCGAACTTATCTACTAAGAGAAGGGGTCAAAATGAGATATAAGCGCAGAACGGGGTGCGTAAAAAATTTTAATTTAAAGAAAACAATTTTTGTGAGTTGTGTGTGCATCCGCGAAGGTCTCTAGCAAAACATATTATGCTTTGTGGGAGGTGGGAGACACAACGTGGTACAGTGGAACTGAAGAACGGGAAACCCAAAAAATTTCGTGAAACAATTTCCTTTTCAAAATGTTTCTACAACGGACATTAACGACCCTTAACATCAGTTTACCCCATTTACCACTTTTCAAAACTTTTCGTTCCAGAAATATTATCACATTAAACTGAAAACCGCGCAAACGAAGTTGCGGGTACAAGCTAGTGCATTATAATTGAATTTAATGTAAAAAAGTATAGGGTACTTGATAACAGATGTCTTAAATTTTTCGTCAATATGAAACTTAAGTAGAAGGCACCCCGCGCTATTTTTATCATTAAAGTTAATTTTTAGGTCTTTGACGTTATTATTACGAAGGTTTATTTAAATAATTAAGTTATACTGAATTGTGGGACATCTTATAACTGTTAGACAAAATCTTTGCATTAAAATATCATTTTCAAATGTAGTTCATATACATTAAAAAGTGTGTTTTAACTCTAATTTATCTTATGTTCTTTATTCTTAAAACACAATAGAAGATATAAGAAACGACTTATTACAAACTTGTTTATTTGAAGATTTTAATTTTAAAGTAATTTTTTTTCTGTAGGCGCGAGATGGCTTTTTTTCCCTTGTTATGGGTAAGAATACCAGGTCATATAACTATGGAATTATTGAATTATCGTCGGTTTTTAATACGTGTGTAAAATTTCTAATAATTTGTATCTAGATGTGGTTGAAAATTCAATTGAAATATTCCATTACATTCATACGTATAGGTGAAGCTAATGAAAGCGTGTTGAAAGAGAATCCTGACTGGCCAACTAACTACCATGTCAAAGCACTGCCCAAACCACTGAACAAGGAAACACGAAATTTTGAGGGTTGTTTCATCCAGGATGTAGGCGAGCACTAGGAAGGATTGTTCGAAATTCGTCCTCTAAACAGGTGGAATGAGGTGAAACGAGTTTTTAATATATTGTTGCTATAGTTCGAACACGACACTCATACAGATTTATGTTTATGAAATTCAGGATTTCCCTAAGCCCAACACCTAAGGAAGTAAAAAGACGTGAAATATGTTTTAGATTATTCTTCCCTATCTATCGAACCTGTTGAGGTATTGAAGAGTTCCTTGTTTCAATATGATGCTAGAGAAAAACCCTATAGCGTTCTTAAAGATTTTTCCGAATTCGATCCTAAATAAGTAAAAAATGGTGCATTTTACACTAAATATCGATATATGACTAACCAATTAAATATTTATATATCCGCGTAAATTTGGTATTATAATGGTGCTAACTTAAATACTCACCTGAAAATCAATTCCACGATTTCTCTAAATTTGACGTTCAGGCGGGTGATATGAGGTTCAAATTAGTCATATGTGTTTTCAATGACTCTTCGTTATGCCTCAAACACAACCTTCACGGAACACGCATAGGAAAGTTAATTTAATGGGTTTTCAGAAACCCAGCCTCTAAAGGGTTAAAAAGATGTAAAATATGTTCTCAATTTATTAACTTAGCCTTTGAAATACTGAGCCTTTTTTTTTTTCAGGAAGGTTATTTCATAAATACTAGAAAATTAGTTGCCTGTTCAAATTTGTGAAATTATATTTCAAGATATTTTTTTAATCGGTCCCTTGAAGAGTATGAAAAAGTAAACTTAGTTTTTCGATAATCCTCTTTATTTGTCTAATTATTTGAGATATTGAAAGGTTGGTTCTTCCAGAATCATGCTTATATCGTGAACACAAGTTCGTTATTGCCGCACTCTGTGGGCTGATGCTGCACATTGTAGTGATTTATACACTTCAATTTATGTTTATTTTCTCTTTGATACTTTCTTTTTTTCAGCTTTAAATACGTTTAGGATTAAAATTGAATAAATAAAATTTCTAGTAAAAAGTGTTACGTTTGTTAAATAAATTCAAAATACCTAATGCAGTAATTATATGGCTAGGCATTTGGCTATATCAAGGGAATTAACCTTCTCGACTATGAGTTGTGTGTTTCTAAAGTTACAAAAAAAATTTTACACTTAATACG
Source organism: Medauroidea extradentata (assembly GCA_003012365.1). NCBI lineage: Eukaryota > Metazoa > Arthropoda > Insecta > Phasmatodea > Phasmatidae > Medauroidea > Medauroidea extradentata. The sequence continues at coordinate 32,260 of PNEQ01027326.1, forward strand.
TGCTTTTTACTTATATATTCAAAAAATTATTTCGTCAGTAAATTCTATAATCAACATTCAACAAAAAACCATTATTACAACCAGTAAATCCACAGTTGTTTCGTCAATAACATCCTCGAGACAATAAATATATTCCATCGTCAAATTATTATTTATTTATTTATTTACAAAAATATTAAAGTGCCTGCCAAACAGTCTTATTAGACCACACCAGGAAGGCACTACATTATAAAACAAAAAAGCACAAAACATAACAACACAAGACAACACAACACAACAACACAAGACAGGTGGTTAAACATATTAATTCCGTGAGGAATAATAAACCAAGCGATATCTACAGTAATAAGTTTATAGCGTAAGTAAATTATTTCATCAAATTAACTTACGACGGCAGAACAGAAATCATTATAAAATATTTGCTACTTTGATCAACCTCTAACAGATTACATCTAACAATGTTTTGAGACAAAATGATTTTTCATTAAATGGATCAAAAGATAAACAAATTTTGTTGACATGTTTAGTACAGCG
>PNEQ01027335.1:0-16229 GCA_003012365.1 Medauroidea extradentata
CCGTGCATTTAATGAGTAGATATTGTAGCTAAAATTTATCGGAGCAGTTTAATGTAGTTGTAAACATTGCACGACTCTATGTAAATAAAAGCACGTGGCATTATTTGTGTTTACATCGGCGGAAAGATATAAACTGGCAGGAAATAGAAATTAATCAGGGCTTTTTTGAGTGTTCACTTTATTCCGAATCACCTATACATGAAACCGAGTTTCTTGAAAACTTACTTTGCATAGTCAAACCAACTTAAAACAAAGTTGCACAGCTATTTTACGCTATCAGCTCTCGTTTGGGCTTACAAAATTTTTCATCTCCATGTTGGCTTAACTTTTTCAAGTCAGTAAATACTATGGTTTCAGCTAATTATTTAACTAACGAAATTCTGGTCAATAGACTATTAGTCGAAACCGTATAATTTCATGTTTTAAAGGGAAATTAGCTATTACGTCAAAAACAGTTTTAAAAAAAAACTGCCAAACATATTTTTGATTCCTGCTCTCGTTTAATCTAAAAAGAAAAAAATTGCTATCGCAATACAGTAAAAAAAAGAGCATGGCCTTAAGGAACCATTCCAGCATACATTTGGAGCAATTTTGGGAAATTCTGTCATTATGTCTAGTCCTGCGTCTGTGATGTCATTGCTGTGCATCCAGTATGTGTTATACTGTGTTCATATGTAACGTTATTAATGTCTAGTGTTGCGTCTGTGATGTCATCGCTGTGCCATCCAGTGTTTTTTATACTGTCTCCATACGTGACGTCATTATGTCTAGTGTTGCGTCTGTGATGTCATCGCTGTGTCATCCAGTGTTTGTTATACTGTGTTCATATGTGACGTTACTATGTCCAGTTTTGCGTCTGTGATGTTGTCGTTGTGTCATCCAGTGTGTTACACTGTGTTCATGTGTCACGTCATTATTTCTAGTATCACGTCCGTGATGTCATTGCTATGACATTCCGTGTGTGTTATACTGTGTTCACATGTGACGTTATTATATCTAGTGTTGCGTCCGTGATGTCGTTACGTCATCCAGTGTGTGTTATACTGTGTTCATATTCATATGTGACATCAATGTGTCTAGTGTTGCGTCTGCGATGTCAACGTTGTGTCATCCAGCGTGTGTTACACTGTGTTCATGTGTCACGTCATTATTTCTAGTATCACGTCCGTGATGTCATTGCTGTGCCATCAAGCGTGTGTTATACTGTGTTCATATGTGACATTATGTCTAGTGTTGCGTCTGTGATGTCTTCGTTGCGTTATCCAGTGTGTGTTATACTGTGTCCATACGTGACGTTATTATGTCTAGTATTGCGTCTGTAATGTCACCGCTGTGTCCTCCCGTGTGTGCTATACTGTGTTCATATGTGACGTTATTATGTCTATAGTGTTGCGTCTCGTGATGCCATCGTTATGTCATCCAGTGCGTGTTTGCCGTAAACAGTACTTGGGTCCATCCGAATGCAAGAACAACGTTTTGCCACCTCACATAGCTTAGCCTCCTGTAAATGATCTCGTAAGTCCATGAACATGTTCCGTCGGCATTGACGGACATAGTTAAATTTTCAGATTGCAAAGAAAAAATCTTTTGCAGACGCAGTAGTTCTCACTTCTGGACCATTTTTCTCAAGTTTTGACATTGTCCCATTTAGAATTAGTACACGATAGTACTTTGTTTGGGGATTTCAAGGGACCTGCATACTTTAGTTGGTTAGAAATAAACGTTTTTGGTATAACTATTTTACGTATTACCGGTACACATGTTTTGCAAATAAGAAGGCTAATTGAGGAAAGTACTTTTAAACAATTTCACACGTTAAAAAAAAGTATTCAAGTTCTCCGATGTAACTACCCAGAAATTCCCATTAATTATGTATTTAAATACTTAATATCAGCTTGATACGAAACTGCCCACGGATCATACATTAAACAATTCTGCAGATTTTAAAACAATAGAGTTTCAGAATCACCGCTTGAAGTCACTTTGTTACAATAGGACAACGAAAGCACTGTGAGACAGCTAAGCCACATACGCATCATAAAAATGCGGCACTTGGAGCATACAGCACCATAGCCCATGTCACCTATTATTTCCGAAGAATGTGAACAGCGTCAGGTAAGTTGTATCCTTGAGGGAGCTCTGCATCGAAATATTAGTTAATTTTATAACTGCACCAAACACTGTCAAACTCTTACACATTGCATTTAAAATTGCATAATTATCACAAACAAGATATTTTTAGGTTCCATAGTTTTCATACAAGCCGACGTCAAAGTAGCGATACGACCATTTTCGCTAGTTACCCAATGTAAAAAGTATTCAAATGATATGATTTAAATAGTTTCGTGCTAAAGTAAATGTTTTAAACTACAGAATGGTACCGTTACTATTTAAAAAAAAAATGTGCTTAAAACTTTTTTGAATATATCTACTGTAATAATATTACAGTGAATTATAGATTTTATTAATATTTGTTCTTAATTGGACACTGCAAGATGATGAAATTTGATTTAGTGGAATAGTTTACTGTTTATTTAATTGAATGTTATGTAGTATGTTTTAAACTACAGAATGGTACCGTTACTATATAAAAAAAAATGTGCTTAAAACATTTTTGAATATATCTACTGTAATAATATTACAGTGAATTGTAGATTTTATTAATATTTATTCTTAATTGGACACTGCAAGATGATGAAATTTGATTTAGTGGAATAGTTTACTGTTTATTTAATTGAATGTTATGCAGTACAAAAAGAGTTCTTAATTTTATGTACGTATTATTATTTAAAGCAAGCAATATGCAGTCTAATTAAATTCGCAGCAATATTTACTGGGCTCTTAACTAACTGGCATAAAAGTAACTGGTAGACGTACAAAGATTAGATAATATAGTTAAGGTACATTGTACAATGAAAATAATAGTTTTTAATGGTTCCAATATTGTACTGAGATTCCGATTTTATATTGAGGAGATGTTTTTCAAAATATATGTGAGGGGGGGGGGGGTAGTCAAACCGTCAAATAGGATAACTATCAGAGTTCAGATTAAATATAACAACGTACTGTTTTCACCTACGCAGCATAGCGCTGTTGCAGAGTAAGCAAAAAGGTCTCCACTTGCACATCTAGGTGAACGTGGACTTGACTACAGTAACACATTTACTACAGCCTATGTGCTAACACAGCAAATGGACTTGTGCCGAAGCATTAAATTGGAACACATTTAACAATAATGTCAAACTCTTTATAACCATCACGTGACCTCTTCTACTCCTGACTGTGAGTATTTACACCCATTGCAGCTCAAACAGACGCAACGCAGATGCAAATTTTGCGATACACCCATAATAAAGCAACATTTAATCGGACCCCAGGGGGGCGATTAAGTATCGTCTTTTATAGGTGCAACGCAAAATTTGCACCTGCGTTGCGTCTACGTGCACTGCATTGGAATTATTTACACACGTAATGCCATAGAAGAAGCATTTAACTTGCTCTGCACTTTAGTTATGCTGCTTCGGTTCAAATAGCAGGTGGCGATATTTAATCGGCCCCCCTAGTGCCATACAACTCGTCATCTTTCCAGTTAATTATGTTTTTCACTTCTTACGTATGAGAAGAGAGAGGAGGGTTTACGGCCCTTAAACAACGAGGTCTTGAATACCGACTTGGGTGAAATGAGGTGCAGGGATTCGAATCAAGGACCTCTCGCACAATGGACAGGTGCCTAATGGATTACACTACGGAGGTCGGCTACATGATAAGAAAAGAGTTTTTAATTACATGTTTAATAATTCTGAACCATTAGCAAATGAATTTTTGTCACCAAGTTCCAAGAGAATTCACTTCAAAAATAAGTAAGCTTCTTCAAAGTAACATTCTTAAAATAAAATTTGTTGTTGTGCAAATAATCATCGTGATACCTAGATTATAATTATTTTCTGGGTAAAAATATATATGTAAGAAACCCTTGTACTGAGTATATTATGGTAAAAAAAAAAAAATACGTACAGCGTTGGCAACATGGAAAGTTTACCTAAAATTCTCTTGCAATGATTCTGCATGATCAGAAAGATTCCATAGTTATTTATGTCAAGAAGTTTACCAAGGATGTATTCTATGATTTGTCGAAGTTAAATTTTGATAATATAATTTGAATAAATGTAATAGCTCAAAAACTGAAAATAAACCAAAATGGTCTAACCACACCCCCCCCCCCCCGCTAAGTTTCGTCTGTCTGTGTCTTGAAATCACACATTTTTCGCATGGTCTTAAAAAAATATGGAAATATTTATGTAAACTTCCCAGCAACTGGCGGACAGTTACAAGCTATTTTTGTTTGATAACATGTGATGTTCGTATTTAAACACTTCATTTGTCTAAATATTATAATTTTGGTAACGATACATTATGATTTCTTGCAGATAATTTTTGTGTTTATTTAATATAGGTAATGATCAAAGGCTCGTATTCCAGGCAGCACATCAGTTCAAAACGTAACAGTTAATTTATTAAATATTTTTACTAAGGTAGATCTACAACACAATTTGTAAAGAAATTTATGCGTCTCCACAGAATACTGTTTTTGAACCCTATTATCCACTTGCCATGTTAAATAATAAGTTATTTTTATACTCCCAAAATAAGTGAAATAATAAAATTATATTACAAAACATGGCTTTTCTAAAGCTAGTTCGGATATTTGCAACCAAAAAAGGCAATAAATAAATCTGGTAATCCTACAGTTACCACTAAGACCGCGCGTGTAGCCATATTACAAAGGAACCAAAAAAAATCATTACACTTCCGTTTATTTAATGAGAGTAGAATGCTATTACCGAAATGCATTACGTGGCGTAAGCGCACTAGAGGGATTTAGTTCGAAATAGAAACAAGACGTAGTTGTTTTGTGTGCAAACAGTTCGTTCTGAGGTTTGTAAATAGGAGATCCGTCTCGCGTCCCCCCTGCGCAGTGTGTTGGTTGCGTGTAATTAGCGAGCAGCTGAAACTGGAAAAATGACTAATTACCCTCTGCCAATTACCAGGTCGCTTCGTACAGTCCACTTCAATTCCCTGCCCCTTCCCCAACACCCTTTCATCCGAAAACTGATCAATGTTTGCAGAGAGTGTCCTTTACTGCCGAGCGTCCTATATATACTGTATAAATCGTTTAAATAGGTACAGGATATTTGACGGAAATGCTCAGTTTAAAATGATCAAACTAATATGTTTTCGATCTTAGAATTGCCGAAAATCCACTTCTGTTACACAATAGTTGTTTGTGAATTTTCACATACACTTTTATCACTTTATGGCTTAGTTTGCGGTAATGCTCTCATAATTTTATTTTATGGATTACTAGCAATCATTTGAGGCTAAAAGAAAAGATTGTGTTTTGATTTTTGTGTTTGTCACATAAATACGTATAATAATAATAATAATAGTAATAATAATAATAATAATATAACATGTTTATTAATAATGTGGCGAATTTTAGGCATTTGTACCTTTTCTTACGCTTAACCACTTAAATTACATACAGTTTTGATTATTATTAAACGTTTGATGCTTACAACTAATAACAAGTAGAATTTTTGTTTAACAATTTTTTTAATTTAAATGAAATTAGATGTTTTACCATGCGAACTTAAAATTAGCTAAACCCTAATTACAGAAAAAAATCATCACATATAAAATACTTTTTCACTCGAATAGGGCTACAAAGATTACAACAATTCATAATTAATGGGTCACTCTAACACGTTAATTAATAATTACATCAGGACGTTTAAGTGCAAGTAACAATACTGTACACTGGATTCAAAACATTTTGACTATATATACAAAGGAAGAAATAAGATAAAACTTTGGACACAGTAGCTATTATGTATGTTATCAGGCTTTCACACATCCACGAAAATTTATTTAATTTAATTAAGATCACATTTTCCTATTTAATGTATCACACTCATCACTGTAAAAATACATCTGCACACACACAATTTGAAAACCATCAACATTCACACGCAAAACGTCTATAGAGCCCAAAACACATTCACTTATACACAAAAAATTAGAGATACTCATAAAAACCACATCATATGTGTATATACATAAAACTATTTTTTTTATAGAACTTACACGTTAAAAGTACTTTATTTTTAAGAGATCACGCACAGAATAATACTAGAAAACTATGCACTAGACATTAAATTTTTAGTTCAATTAAATCAATACTGCGTGCAAACTTTACGAATACAAAATATGCGTTTTAGATCAATTTCCTGTTTGATAGGTAAACACAGAATACATAATTAAGATTCTTAAGTATGTCGTCAATGTAGTGTTCATATTTTGTAAATGACGTCCACTTGAACATATTTCAGAAAAACAATATTCCATAATTAAATCGAACTCAGTACACGTATAGTACTTATTAAGGTTATTCGTTACTTTTTAATTTTGTTGATACTGCGATTATATTAGAAAAATGCCATGCATTTCAATATTTCTTGATTTCATGAGACACGATCTTTGAAAGATTTTGCAAAGGGGATGTATCACAATATGAGTATTCATGGATATACGCCATTGCTTGCGAGTGTTGCCAAGTTGCAGATAAACCTACAAAAACATAAAAATACAATGAAAATAAAAAATTCAACAAAATTAAAAAAACTAACTAAATAAAACCATTTGGTCTTATTTAATTATTTTTTTAATTTTGTTGCATTTTTAATTTTTTTTTTTTTTGTATTTTTATGTTTTTGTGGGTTTATCTGCGACTTGGCAACACTCGCAAGCAATGGCGTGTATCCATGAATACTCATATTGTTCATGAGACATATATATAAATAAATAAATAAATAAATAAATTATATATATATATATATATATATATATATATAACGATTTTTCAGAATTTTTTCATACTTTATACAAATGCAGTACTTACAACAGTGACTTGAACTGCATGTTCGGTTTTAATACGATTAATCTATACATAAAAAATTGCGAAATTTTAATACATTTTCAGTACAATGATATTTGACGAAATATCTGTCAGAACTTCATCTACCATGGTACCCGTATATACCCTTCCAGTTAAGAACACAAGTACATTGCCCTAAACTTCGTGGGGTGAAATTCAATGTTTTGGAGGGACTGTGAAGATAAAATTAATTTCCAATATAATTTAGAGTGAGGTATGTATGTTTACTTTTCTGTACGTTTTAAAATAACAAACGCTTAAATATTTTTTGTAAGTATAAAAAAGTTCCACAGTGACATAAATGCCCTTGATAATGTTCTGAACTTGAGGGGTTGATATAGAAATTAGATGAGTCACTAAATTTTCACATATAATATTTCATGCTGTACTTATGTTTTTAAAATGGTAGTCGTTTGAACATTACTTGATCATTTGAAATTACTCAAATTTTTTCGAATTTCATAAAACTTGGTACAACCTACACATGAAACAATGACTTGACTAATATGTATAATGTTAATATCTTACACATATTTTCTAAATTATGACCATTTGAAATATTTTTTTTGATATCGGAAAATCTGCGAGCAACAATTTTTAAGAATTTATAGAATAATGTTTACAGTACGTACAATACTCAGTAGAGTCACTTGACTTAAATATATTTCATCCATGCTGTGCTTAGTTTTTTTTTAAATGGCGTACGCTTAAACTCATACTGGTTACCGAACTCGGTACTTTGGAAAATTGGAAAGGTCACTTAAATTTATGCTCTTTGTTCAAACGGAGCTGCAACTTAAAATTGTGTCTATTCGAATATTTTCTGGATACTTGTTCAGTGAAAATTTAGGGAGATCATGCTACCTATATCTGTGTGGGTGACTGTCCACCCCTTAAATGTTTGAACTTAAGGAACAAATCTTTTTCAAAGTCACCACACGTAATTAATATATATTTAGTAAGCTCACCCGAATTCATTAAATTTGGTTGACGTTATTTTATATTTTCCAAAAATTTGTCTTTTCAAAATATTTAGCGCTACATCACGCCACAGAAACAATAAAACTTATTCAAATGAAATTTTAAATTGTAATACTCCATATTCTAAGCATTGATAATCGAGTTTACTATTGTAAGTTCACCCTTAAATCAACATAACATTAAAAAATAAAGATTTTATGACATATCTCATTGAACCATTTAACTCATTCAAAAATAACTTTTTTGAGTATTCGTCATGTAAGCAGTGAATGTGCTGGAGCATATTTATATAGGTCTGCCACATTAGAAGAAAGCGTGACGTGAAAAAAATTAACATTTTATGCTTTACTTTGGGAGAAAAGTACCCCAATTGTATCCCACTATAATACATAATTATATTGTTGTATATTTGATTTTGTAGGATATATTCTTATAGGTCCCCAATATTTTAAGATGGACAGACAGAAATAAATAGTGAACTTGTCATTTTTGGGCGCTACTTAATGATTTTGGTTAATAGGCTATTTGATTTAATAAATTTACCATGGAAACTAGATTTTTTAATGCTTTTATGTTAAAGTTCCACCATTTTAAAATTTACCACAGAAAAAGGACATACTGATTTATATATATTACGAGAATTATTAGATTGATTTTAACTAATTCGATATAATAAGTTGGTTTTTGCCGTAGGTTTACTATGTTAGAAGATAGCTTGTCAGATATACATATATACACACAGACTAACATATTAGGTCTACGTATCCGACTGCGTTTTTTTTTTGTTGATTTGCATCCACACTGAGAAAAGTAGGTGTATTATTTATACTGATAACTAGTAACTACTTACATTACTATATTTTATACTAACACGTGGAAAATCGTTAGAAATCGGCTATAGCGAAAAAAAATAGTAAGGGCTACAAAATAAGAAATATTTAGCGCTTAATTCCTTTAGAATATTTTATTGTATCACATTTACAGGCGAAACACATACATATGACAGAAATATCGTTACTTTAAAAAAAATATAGTAGTAAAGAATATGGTTAAATTATTTCCCTGTACTCCATACCAAACCACGAAAATGTTGAGAGTCTTAAAAAAACAGATTAAGTGCATTTACTATTATTTAAGAAAGTGTAATATTTAGTTCTCAATTCTGGATATGTTTACTCCCGATTATTTAGTTTTACGGACATATTAAAACACTTATGTATAGAGCCACGATTTTATGGCGAAAAGATTTTTGCAACATTTGGTTTCGATGCGTCATGTGCACACCTGCAGCTCTGCTACATCGTCTGTGATTGGATGATTTTACTCTCACTGGCATTGGCAAATTATAGACGTACGGAGTGACAATAATCTTATTCTGATTGGTGCAGTCAAATGAGAAACGTGTCTGAACATAGACACGCTGTCAATAACCTTGAAACAGAACTGCCGATGTGCACGAGATACACTGAAACAAAGTGGGGCAAAAATCTTTTCGCGACAAAATCGTGGCCCTACTTATGTATAATTAAAATATGTAAGGCAAGCTGAGAAATACTAAACGAACTCCGTTCAGACATCTTTTTGAGCACAGAGTTTGTATCGTCACGTATACTATTCAAGATGATAATTTAAAATATTATATTCTGTGGTGAAGCTGAAATTTATTGAAAAATAAATGACCTAGTTGAAGCAGGGTAGGTTCACATATGGCTTAGAACAAACCGCCGCTATTATTTTGTAGGAATCATAATGGTGGCAGAAAAATCTCCCGTGAAGCTCTACAGCATGGACTTATTTTCATAAATTCTTATATTTGTAAAACGATACAATCGTCCCACTAATATATCGCTTTATTTGTTCTGTACACAGAAATAAAAATTCCAGACCATAAATACGCTCTGCGCAAATTCATTATCAGATTCTGTTCACTCTAACCTAGTTAAAAGTTTTGTCACGACTAATCTGAAAGCCCCCACTCCGTTTGTGCTAACGATATTATTTTTTTATCCAGGATATTTTATAAAAGTTCTTTTGAAGATCCTTCCAAAGTTACCGCATTTCTTCGGTTTCCTTCTTATGCTTCATCGTTTTTTTTTCTTCAAATCGGGCAGTTGCTTTTTATGCAGCAGCTTTAGTAAAGATTTCAAACAGGTCGTTTAGTTCTTACACTTTCCAGTTGATTTCGTTTAGATTACTTTCCTTCCGAAATATTTTTACAGTCATATCTTGGTTCATGTTCCACGTGATTCCATGTCATGTATTTCTGGTAGGGCTATAGAATACTCAAGGTGTACTGACTACCTGTTTTTTAACAGAGTTTTACTTACGTTCAATTTATATATTTCTTCTGCTTCTTTTTAATATGAATATTGCATGTCAGTCTACAAAACTTTTACTGCAACTTCTGATCGTTCTGAAAAGTTAACGTTTGTTACTGGTTAACGCCTGTTGTTATATCATTAAAAATTCCTAACTTTTTCATAAATATTCCATCAGATTATACAAAACAGTTTCTTACCTTCCAGGTGGTTTTGTCGTGTTGAAAACTATACAACAGAATAATATTTTCTAGTTTATATGTACATATATATAATGGATGGTAACAATATGTGCAAATACTTGGGAAGGTTAGTTTTACACAGCTGTAGCAGATAGAAAAACTCTTAAAATAACCATAGAAATTTAAATGCTTTTCATGTGAATACACACAAATCAATTATTTCTATCCTAGAACACAGTTTATATGTGTTACCGTTAAAAGTGTGCAATATGCTAAAATGACGCATTACCTTAGCATAATTTATTACGTCCAAACATAATGTATACTATTTCGGCATCAAACAAAGTTAATCACAGCAAAGTTTTTTTTCTGAGATATGCTATTAAGTTGTGTGTAAATGTTTGTGCGTATCTATTGTGCGTGTAGGTGTGTGTTCATTGTTTTTTTTAATTGCCAGTAACTTTAGATACAGTTTTTTGTGTTAAGTTTAGGAATACCTATGTAAACTGTTTTTTACGAGCATTATATATATATATATATGTATATATATAAAATATTTCTAAAAGCCAAAAGTAAATAATGTTATATTGTCTAATGATAAAATTTAACAAACATTTTTTGAGGTTGATACACTATATCCAAAATTATACTATTGTTTGCTTTGAAAAAAATAAGACTACATGGCAGTTGAATCTATTGTCAATATATCAGTGTAGTAGTTTAACGATACAAATATATTTCCTGCCAGAATCTAAATGTTTCGTGATTTTAAATCACGACTTATAAAAAGTAAGTCTAGTTGTATTTTCTGTACGCAAATATAGTAAATATGGCATACAAGTTAAAATGACGACATCGAAATACGAAAAAAAAAAAAAAAAAAAAAAGAACTTAGGGAATCCTATAAATGAAATTTTGCGGTATTCCTTAAAAAATTTAGCAGTACAATTTACTAATTAATATAATTAATGTTTCTTAAACATCAGTGCTCTTCTTCATTGTACTTCGATTTATACTGAAGCGAGCCATCGGTTGGCGCAGTGATTGTAGCACTTGCTGCTCACCAAAGCGTTTCGGACTCGATTCCTGGCGGAACCAGTCCACTGATTTTCGCATGCGGTAATCATGCCGGACGATGTCGCTGGTCGATAGGTTTTTTTTTTCCTGGGATCTCCTTTTTCCCACACCCCTTCACTCCGGCGCTGCTCCATACTTACATCATGTCACCCCTCAAGCTAACATCAACGATTTATAGTCGGTAATCTGCGCTAATAAACGCTTCAATTAATACGTTTGCTTTAAAATTTTATTTCTTTTTAGAACATATTTGCATTCTGTCTTAAATGAAAATCGCCTCTGAAATCTACAGAAAATGAATTTCGTCATTTTCAATCACCATACGCTGTTCCTGTTTCACTAAACCAGGCGAGAACACTGTAGACGAGTATTTTCCACGTTTCACGAGGGAACCGGGTAACAACTTCACTAATTCCACGCCCACGCAAATTCCAGTTCACTTACCGATACAACAGTAGCACTTGTTCCCGGAATGTATAGTATATTAGACAGGGGTAAAACCTTTCACACTAGTTAATGTAAGGAGCACTCAGCACATTCACATTCGCCCTTTCAAAGTCAAAACTGAACTTAAATAAACTCTCGTAGCAACTGTTTGCCGTGGCCGCCTACTCAAACTGTCGAGGGGTTTGCAGAGCTGCGACCGGTAGAAGATTATTCGAACACTGCTTGACGTGTGGGAGCTATGTTTGCCTAGACGAGAATTCAAAGAACATTACACGTATGGATACCCATAAGTGCTTTTTTATTGCGGCGAAAATGACATGTTTTCGCAGTCCGTTTCAATTATGAAAACCTTGGAGCATAGTATAAAACTTTTGGAATCGTAAAATACAAAATTTAGAATTTACCATTACATAACAAATAGACAGGTTAACCGCAGGGTATCTCAATTAGGTGATTAGTTAACTAGCAGCTAGTTCAGAGACTTACGCCAAGAGGTTGTGGTGAGTCTTCGTTCGCGTGGTGCGTCATCCGTATCACTTTTGCGCTTCTAGTTTTTAACGAACAAATTTCTGCCACATTTAAAACATGCATTCTGTTTCACATCAACGTCTTACATTAATGCTGCTTTTTATAGATTTGATTTCTTTAAGATTTAAGGGCACCGCCTACCTGCGCCTGAGAGGCTCAAAAGCGATGGAGCTGTAAGATCAACCGTGAAGCGCGCATCAAATGCCGCGTCGCCTCAACGTGCCAAGCGCTGAACTAGCGTGCTAGATTCTCGCCGAACGGTTTTTACTGTGGGACACTAAGCGGTGACCATGGAATTTTATTGGAGGAAAGTCTGCAACTATGTTCAGTGCAGGTCGCAATCTGAGTTTCACATACATCCGGTTAGTACATTTCGAATTACGGAAGTCTCAAATGGCCGTTTTTTTTTTAGCAATGTTGGAGGGCTTAGAAACAGTGTTTTTATTGAGCGTAGCGTCTCGACAATGTTGTTCCAACCTTGTCTGAAGTTTGTTTTCTTTTCGTACATTGGCACAATGGTCTCACGTGGGATAATTTCGTTGAAAAACCCTGTTTACGAACACACTGCAACGCATTTGAAGCGTAGGGTAGGTGGTCGCCTTAAAGGCACTGTCAGTTCCACAACCGTGACCAGAGTAAGAATACCGACTTGCATGTTAAATTTAGTGATATTATCAACATTGCTATGTGATCTTTAAAAGCGTTATTACATACCCTGAGAAAGATAAACAACTAGTCATTTTCATTATCAAAACACACATAAACGTCATCTCAAAAAGTTTTCCTACACTTTAATTCCTGTACTAACATTATCTTCTTCTCTATACAAACATTTCCTTTTAAAGCATTAATACTTAAAATGACAGGGCACCACCGAATGTAATATAAATTCAATTCCTTGTCTTTTTCACATGATTATTCTCAGGTAGACAGCGCCGTTTAAGGTAGCAGATGACGTAAAACCTTTTAACAGTTTTTTGGAAAATGTTTTTAATCTGCTAAATGATTTTATATATATTGTGAGTTAAGCTCATTATTAAAGTGTATAAATTTTTAAATAAATAAATTAATTAAATATTTTGCGTAGTTCTGTTACATAGAGAATTTATCAGGTAATCCTTTACTTCTATTTTTTCTGGGAATTTATAATTTTACTTCTATATAAGTTTGCGAGTAATGTACAAAATGTTTGCCTTTTTAAATGTTTTAGATGTTTTTTAAAAATTAAGTAAGGGATAAACCGTAACCAAAAACTGTGCAACTCAATGAATATTTTATGAACACTTTCTGAGAATGACTTGAAAAAATATATACACAAATTTAGTCAACTATGGACATGCTGGCAATAATTTGCTTGATTATTAAATTACATTACGACTTTAAATGGGATCAGCAACTGCCTTCATAGAAACTAAATTTTGAATCATAGTTTCATACAAAGACGTTTAACTAAACTTTACGCACAAAAAGGTACCCATTTTCAACTTTTGAAATGTTATCACATTGCTTGCGTTCATGTTAAACTAGCGACTTTCCGGTGAAACAATTTTTTATTTACTTCCGAAAGTCATGGGTTGAAAATTAACAAGTGTAGTGCAATTGAAAGAATTTTTAAAGTCTTCAAATGGTAAGACCTGTGCTATTTTGGACATAAATGTTAGTTAAACTTCTTAGTATACAGCAGAAAAGGAAGAAACATAATACGGCAGGTAGTAATAGGCCAACCGCTTACATGTATGTCATAAGATCACAACGAGTGCGAACGTGTTCAAAGACGACTCTTGCTTGTCTGTCACATTTATCTTTGCCTCTTGTATAAGGTGTTCAACTTATTTCTGTCTTATTGAGAACTCCTCGTTAGAGCGGGCACAGTATCACTGAGTTCATAAGTGCAAACTCAATGCATCACTATGCTACCCAAGTCTCGCCGAATTTGTAGGCACACATACTTTGGCTTAATTGAAAAATTAAGCATTTGCCTTTAACTTTTGACTTTGCGATAGTTTCCAATACAAGGCTTCTAATGCAGCAGTACACAATGGAGTCGGCAAAGCTAAACAGAAGCAGTATTGAGTTTACGTTATTGATAAACTGGTAACCTAAAGTCAAAGTAGAGATTGTAGTTTGCAGATAGTCAATATTTACTTCAGTTATAGTGAAAACTGGTTGCTTCTAACTACCGTTTCATTTTGAGATACTGAAATTTCATAGAATATATTAAACAGACGTGTCTTAAATGCACACGGAAAACTTTGCAAATAGTATTTCGTAAGTGAAGATTTAGTTTCTTCAATAGATAGCGTTGCTGTTTTCTGCAAAAAAAGTTTTAAAATGTGATATTTTTATTGGTGCTCGTTTTCAGAGGATTTACATGCAGAAATATAGTAATTCGAAACACAATATGTTCCCTTCATAAAATGTTTATTTTTTTAACCGTAGTTACTTTAACCGTACTTTTGTACGGTGCATTGATGAAATAATTAACAGTAATGAAAACGTAGGTAGTCAATTATGCGTACCTAGGTTTTAACTCGAAAGTTGACAACAAGTCACCGAAGACATTTGTCAGTCAATGATGATTCGAGAATTCGTGTTAGGCGGTTGTATTAAATAACCTGCTGCGGTTAGTTAGGATTACTCAAAGAAAATATCAGGTTTTCTCGATCACAAGTGGTCAAGTCTAAGCTCCTGTTAGCTATTCAGATACTCGTGAAGTATTGGACGCTTGAAAACTATTCTGGTTACTTTATGAATTTCTCAAGATGAAAATTTTTGCACTACCCTCGCTTGACCTTGAAACCATAATAAACTTTATACTAAGTTATTTCAGTTCAAAACAACTGTGTTAAATCGCAATGCAATACTCCATTCAAAAGTTTTGCAACCAAAGATTTTAAATCTTCCACGTGCCATTTTCTGATAAGTATGTATAGTGCCATCTTATTCAATACATTAAGGCCCCAATTTCTAAGTACACCTCGGACTTGTAGGTTAACAATAAAGGAAATCATTTAATCAGTTTTGATGATACTGCTATTTTCTGACGTATGCTTTGCTCTATTATTTATTATATTATTGACTATGATGTGAGAAAGTTTATCTATGATAATAATCATGTGTTTTTCTTTTTAAAAAATTAGATGGGCTAAGTGTCTCATTTTGAATTATATATTTTTGTACATTTAGGCAGATATTGTGCCATGGACAAAATAACAATCAGTCACTCCGAGTGTAATTAACGTAAACCAGACAAGCGTCCCCCAAAATTGGCGAGCGCGCAGCGCCCGCGCTATTCCACATACTTCCTTCAAATATATTTTCTGTATCTAGATCGTCCTTTCTCTTTCGAAAAGTACACCTAAACAGGCATATAGGACTAACCCCATGGGAGGAGATGGAATTACGGGAGGGGTATGTTTTTGACGTTTTCTCACGTTTCGGGCTATAGAATCCGAACCGTTTGAGATACGGACTTGAAATTTGGTACGGGCAATTTTATCGACGATATCAGTAGTAAGATAATGTAGGTTCCAGGACAACGGCTGCTGGCTGTGGTGCTGTGGTGCCGCTGATGACGCAATCAACATGGCCGCCGTGACGTCACTGTCCGCCATCTTGGATTACGTCACTGCCCGCCATCTTGGATGACGTCACTGTCCGCCATCTTGTTTTTGAGTCCGCCATGTTGTTTTTGGATTTTCC
>PNEQ01027336.1:0-16226 GCA_003012365.1 Medauroidea extradentata
GCCCTGTCCAGGTGTACGCATGTTGGTCGTGACTACCTGCTCAAAGTTCTCTACATCTATAATAGAGTCTTCAGAATCTGAGTTTGTCGTACCTCGTTGAGGGTATTTTGTCATCTGTCACAGTCCACTGCTTACCTACCGCCCCACACCACTCGTGGTTGACCACTAAGGTAGCCAGAGGGTGCGAGTCGGTTCCGCTAGTTGCTGCTGCTGCTGCTGCTGCTGCTCTTGCTGGCACGTCTGCCTCCGACGACAAACAAACAACAACTGATGAGTGTGGCGCGACAGGCTGGCCATGTGTATACCACAGATGTGACGTCAGAGCAGAGGGGCCGGCGCGCTACCCTCCCTCCCCCGACATCGGACCGGTAAACAACACCACCCTCTGGTTGGGCGCAAGGGGGACAGCCGCGTGCACGTATACATCAACCACGGGAAAACACAGAACCGGGAAGATGGAAACGTCCGGTGGAATACCAACTGCATGGTGCCATGACTGCGACAAAACCGTCACGGACGAGGGCATAGGCGAATTCGGGCGCGCGCGGAAAATTTACCAAGGCGACGGAGCGGAGAGTAAACATCTCCGGGCGGCCATTGACCGCGACAACCAGATGCGCAAAACAACGGTAGTACAGACATCATTCGGATGGGACACGGAACTGTGCTGGGACTGTATGCACCACGGGAGAGCAAAATATTTTACAACCCTTTACTACCGAGACGGTGCCAGTGCAGCAAATATAAACAGAACACACAAGTTCCGATGGGACGGCCAAACCGACAACAGTGTGCAAACTTTCTGTGGTGCGAGGGCGAAGGACTGCCCACTCTCATGTGTACAGAGTGTAAGTGCCAGTACCACATACAGTGCATAACACCGCGCGAGGCGTTACATGCTCGCAACGGACAGTTCACGTGCGCGCGATGCGAGCCGGAAAACCAACAAAACATCCAGGACCTGTTACGCGGAAACGAACTACACCCTACTTGTTGCCAGCAGCCAGTATGTTATGGCATGGGCACAGACGTGTTGAAAGGTGAAACGAGTGGCTACCGCGCGCATCAACGATGTGTGCCGCGGAGTGAATGGCCGACACTGACATGGGATACACGTGTCACGAGTGCAACCAGGAAGACCGTGACACTGCATCAGTCAGGGGGGCACATCCACAACAACCACCCCCTACCATCGCACACAACAGTCAAGCCACAGCAGTCCACCCTGCACATACAATGTGTGCACAGGCAACGAGATACTGGTGAGAACGCCGGCGAGATTCCAATCGCTACCCAATTTTTCCGGAGCAATGACAGAAGACCAGGTATTTATTCAGGACTGCACGAACAGACTATACAGATACGGCATGTATGAGGAGGAGTGGCCGAGCTGTGTAGCCAATCAGCCGACAGGTCACGCGAAGCAATGGTACTGCTCAGTGGCCCACTAGGGGACGAGGTGGGACGAGTTTCTCAGTGCATTTCAATTACGTTTCACTAACACTTTCTCATCACTACAAGTGCGCAGCCCTACAGGTGCAGCAGCAGGGAGAGTCACTCACAACATTCGCAACCAAGAAAATTAACCTCATAAAACAACACTACCGCAACCTGACAACAACAGAGGTACTGGAGGTGGTAGCGTCAACAGTGCTGCCAGAGTACCTCAGCGGGATGGCACCACTTATCCACACCACGTACGAGACCTTCATGTGCTCCACTATGGTGATAGACAGTCAGGCGGAAGTGGACTCAGTACGAGCACACCCGAGCTACAGTGCACCGCGACAAGACAACCATCATACAGTGAGGAGTGACGGTGAGAAGGGAGGCAGATCACGGCCGATTCACCCGACCGGGAAGATGCCGCCAACACCTACGGACCACAGCACCCCGCCAAGAGATGAGAAGACGGCGGACAACGGCTCACAACCAGCATATCCCTGCTGGTACTGCCCTGGACAACAGTACCATTGGCACAATGAGTGCCCTAGTGCACCGCAGTGGCCTGCGGAGCGGAACAACCGACCCGCGCCGCCGGGAAACGAGCAGCGAGGGTAGGACGGCCGGACGTCGCCCTCTCCGCAACCAGCACCGACAACACGGACTTGACACCGCAACAGGTACTTCTCAACCAGCTCACCAACACCAGCCAGCCCGGGGGTAAGTTAATCCACATTCCAGTTACTATTAATCATAAGAAGTGTTACGCTCTCGTGGACACCGCAGCTACCCACAATTTCATCCGCCTACGTTTTGTTGACAGTTGAGATGTAGAGCAGTGTCAACAAACAGTGCAACTTGCTACCTCAGCTGCATACGGCGAGGCAATGGGGCAAACCCACATCACTGTAACCATTAGGGACATCGAAACACAAACAGTAGCATTCGTGGTTAATGGATTAAGGGAAGATGCTATTCTAGGGTTAATATGGCTGAATGAACAAAACACCACCGTGGAAACTGCCGCCAGGCGAATACACTTCGGGAAAAGAGAGCGACGCACAGTGTACAACCTTGAGCCCCGCTGCCAGCATACACCCACTGTAAACTTGGACGACCTGGATCATAGTGTACCCCCAGAACAACGCGACATAATGCAAAAGTTACTGAACGAACGGAGGGACGTATTTGCAAGTGCAGACCCCTTAAGGATAACAAACATTACAAAACACGCAATAGAAACAGAGCACGAGATGCCAATTTTAACACCACCACGCGATTACCCCCCCCCCCCCCCCCCCCCCCCCCCCCCGTGTAGACTAAGATCATTAAGCAGCAAATAGCAGAGATGATAGCCGACGGAGTAATTGAACCTTCTGACAGCCATTATAATTCTGCCATAACACTCGCACCGAAAAAAGACGGCACATGGAGGTTCTGTGTCGACCTGAGACTGTTAAATTTCGAACACCAAACCAGCAGCACCACCATATATAAGTGTCAAAAATGCCCTCAACATCCTGGGTAATGCCAAGATTCTAACGTCACTAGACTTAAGGAGCGGCTATTGGCAGGTGCCTGTCAAGCCGGAACACAGACACAAGATCGCGTTCACCGCCCCAGACGGGTCGCACTATCAATTCTGTGCGATGACATTCAGATTGAAATGTGCACCGTCAACATTCCAGGCAATGATGGTCCGAGTGCTCGACGAACTCATCGGAGAATGCGTAGTGGCCTACTTAAATGACGTAGTTGTGTGGTCACGAACACGGGAGAAACACATCCAACATTTCTCACTGGTCTTAGAGAGACTGGCAATTAAGGGCCTAGTGTGCGCAAACCACAAATGTCATATCGGCAAACCGCAGATCGACTTCTTGGGCCACGTTGTAGATGCAGATGGCAACCAACCAAATAAAGAGCAGATGAGAATATGAAGCATCCCGTACACGCAAACAAGTTCGAAAATTTTTTGGAATAATTAATTGGTTACGTGAATACATTCCGAATTTCGCAATAATTACCGCACCTCTCACCGCATTGATGTCACCAAATATAAAATTCAGTTGGACCCCTGCAGCAGTGAGAGATTTCAGAACATCAAGACCCGTTTCAGAGAATGCCAGGCACTAGCACGATACGACCCAAACAGACACGAGCGATCAAGGCCTAGGAGCCATGATATTCCAGGTAGGCGAGGGTGGAGAAAAGGCACATCCTGGATTACAGTAGTGCAAAATTCGGCCCGGTGGAAAAACAGTACGATGTAAATGAGAGGGAATGTTTAGCATTAGTGAGGGCATTCAAGCGATATAGACCGTACCTAGAATACCAGCATTTTACACTGCGAACTGACAACAGGTGCTTCGTCTGGCTGCACAGTACACGTGAACCACGCAGCAAGCTTACGCGATGGTCATTGCTCCTACAATCAATTGATTTTCATGTTGAACACGTACCAGGGACAGAGAATAGGCTGGCAGATGCACTTTCAAGGTCACCTGATGTAAACACGATAGCGCGAGATGACGAGGAGTGGGAGATGTTAACCCCTGTGTCACACAGCAACACCGCAACGGTAATGTGTAACAACATTACGCTCGACACGATCAATATTAACCAACTATACCGCAACGTAATGGACGCCCAGCTGACAGCGCCGGATGCACAGGCGAAACAACAACAGTGTGGCCAACAGATATTGAACAGGTGGCGAGTAGTTGACGGGAGAGTAGAAACGCGACAGAGTGCAGGAAGTGACAACTGGAAACTATACGTACCTTCTTCGAAACGCGCAGAAGTGTTACAATTCATGCATGACAATCAGTACGCAGGACACCCAGGCGCACATCAGACTACACACAATACTCAACAACATTTTCATTGGCCCGAAATAGCTCGGGATATGTACGCAGTTGTTTACCATGTAACCACTTTAAGGCCAGGCGCACAGGCGGCAACCAGCAACAGCAGGCTAGAGAACCAACAGAGCCATTCGACACAGTAGCGCTAGATGTAATTGGGTCCTACCCCAAGATGCCACGTGGCAAACGCTTCATTGTGGTAGTCACAGACCTTTTTTCCAGAAGGCCGGAGGCCTATGCGGTAAACAATGCACGTGTTAGTAACATCGCGACGGTGCTAGAGAACGAGTTCTCTCCCCTGTGGGATTACCCCAGAGTTATTCTATCCGATAATGGCAAGTAGTTCAGCGGCCGGAAATGGTGTGACCTGTGCACGAAATGGAGTGTGACAGCGCATACGACACCAGTTTACCACCCGAGAGCCAACCCCATGGAGCGGCGGAATCAGGACCTTAAGATCCAACTCCGACTCCGCCTCAGTGCGGGAAAAGATCACAGTAAATGGGCGGAACATCTGCCGTAAGCTTTATTCACCATACAGAGGAGGGCGAATGAGGCCACGGGATACACTTATGCTGCACTACTACAAGGCCGTAACCTGCCACTACCGGGCGAGCTCAACTGCCCGCGGGTTAACGGGAACACCGCACCGGAAGACAGGGCGCAGCACCGGGAACGCAGGATGGCTCGGCAGAAACAAAGACAGTATGCGCCCAAGTGGGTCCCGTTAACGACACGCCCACCATGTCAACTGAGAGTAAGACAGGAGGTATTTGTGAAGGAACATCTGCTCTCCTCAATGGCGAAAAATTTCTGTGCTGGATTGGGTCCAAAATGGAGTGGACCACATACAGTCACAAAAGTCCTAAGCACATCCACATATGTAATAAAGACAGGGCCACGCCGCACACACAAAGTACACAGAGATGACCTGCGACAGACACGGAACATTGACATGCACGAGTCACATCCAGAAACACATGGCAGCGATAACAGTTACTGGCAACGACAAGAGTCCGTAAACGAGGACGGCAATGAAAGGCTCGCCGAGGGAAGACACGGAGAACTGGCAATACAAGAAGACACTGTGGAAGGACAACATACGCCAGCGCTCAATAACAACCAACCTGCTCCGAGGGATGACGAGAGCAACCAGGACAGAGCACAAGGTACAGCAGGAGAGCAAAACGAACCTGACGATACCACGATGGAATGGAAAACGAGCTCAAGTCAAGAAGGCACCTTACCAGCACAGCAAGTCCCCAGGATGTCCTAGGGACATCCTTTGAGGATATCCGGGTACATGCGATCCTCGGGATGTCCTAGGGATGGACATGTGTATGCCAGACATCCTAGGGAAGTTCGTAGGTAGTACTTTTCCATGAACTTTTCCTTCATAAAAAGGACTTGAAATGAACTTCTCTAGGACGTCCTAGGGACGACAGTTCCCACATCCTACGGACATCCTAAGGATGTCTGTGTGCTGGTAGGGCACAGGCAACGAGGAGGTGTTGTCACCACTGTGAGCGGAACAAGACACGCACGCGACCCCGCGGCGGCGACAAAGAGAACCCTCTCCAGCAACTCTGACGCCACTAGAAAGTGAAGATGGAGGGGACATGGGCACGACTCCGCCGCGCCGCTCCAAACGAGCGCGCCGTGACCGCCCTGCATGCATCGGCTGTCCGCACGACCCGCAAGGTCACGCGGCTGGCTGGAAGGGGAGACGCCCCACGCGACCAACGACGCACAGAACAGCTGCCGTAGCAGGACAACGGCATCGCTACATGCTGCGCTTAAGGAGACTGCCTACACGAACAGTCTCCACAGTGGGAGGGGGGGGGGTTAAGTGTGCCGACAGCCCACGATCCTAGCGACCGTTCTTGCCCGACGTTACGCACAACCCAGCACTGGTCAGCGCCATCAGCACTCGTGGAAATTACGGAATACTCCTCGACTAGTCCCGGAACCAGGAAAGTCAAGCGAGTGGGTAGGTTAATTAAACCACGTGGCCGGCATAATGAAACAAAGGAAACTATTCGAGCATGCAAAATCCAACCAAACAACACTACCACGAAACACCCTAACATATCAGTGGCTCGAGGCATTGGTCGTTTCATAAAGCATCACCTCGGTTTGGGAGCATCAAGCGTGAGAATGCCGAAGCATATGTCCTAAAATCAGGAGTGCGGGAGTGTCTCAAAAAGATCTAAGTATGTAAGGTCACATAAAATACATCCGTAAGTTCATACCCTCCCCGGTGCAACATCACGAGTGTAAATAAGAAGTGTTATTATTCCACTGCACGACTCCAAAACACGGAGCGCAGCCTAGTGTGACGACTTAACAGACCTAACGGCGACGGAATGCGCGCCAAACAAATTATAACTAATTTCATACCAGTGCTAATACTAGGTGAATAATGTGCAAAAATGTAATTGGCTTTTCCATGCATGCCATCTCAGACTAAGAAAGACTGTTAAGGGCGCGGCCTACCGCAATTTTCATCACCATTTTTTTAAATTTTTTATTTGTACCAGAAATTTTTTATCTTATTTTAGACACAAAATGTGACTAAATTTGACTCTTGTAAAATTTTTTTACCTCTCATAGTTTTCGCATAATGGCGTGTAAAGTCATATTTTTGCATGTTTCCGTTTTAACGACTACACTAAAACCAACTGATATACCAAACTCAAACAAATCACAGTGGATAAAGACATTGCATGCTACAATGACATCATGCTCATGAAATTTAAGAATAAATATTATTTGAATTTTAAAAAATTGCTGAAACTGAAAAAAAAAAAAAATTTAAAAAGATCAATAATCTTTTTAAAAATACAAATAATGTTTATTCTTTAATTTTATGAGCATGTCATTGTAGCCTGTAATGTCTTTATCCACTGTGAATTTTTTGAGTATGGTATATCAGTTGGTTTTAGTGTAGTGGTTAAAACGGAAACATGCAAAATATGATTAACAAGCCACTACGGGAAAACAGTGAAAAATAAAAAAAATTCATGAGCCTAATTTATTCACATTTTGTGTCTAAAACAAGAAAAAAAAAAATATCTGGTGCAAATACAAAATAAAATAATGATGATGAAAATTGCGGTATTCGCGCCCTTAACAAGCCGACCGGAGTGGGAGGCATTAATAAATAATGTACCGATGTGTTAACAAATTTATGCTTCTCAGTAATAACCAGCATGTTAATGTATTGTAGTGTTCAGAATTGTATCATGTAATTTTACAAGGGTTTTGATGTATTAGTTTATCTACACTTTTGCGTAAAGCGGTCACGAGGGTCATTTTGGTGCGCATCCCCGCTAGCTAGCGCGGGTGACCGCCATCATGAGTTAGTCTTGCTCCGGGCATGAGGGGAGGCTGCCACGCTTATCGCGGCCCCTCGATCTTCAAGCTTTTGTTGATGTGGGACAGTTGGTTTACAATAGTCGGTTTATTTTCATTGGGACCGCTTAGCGTACAAGAGTACAACCATTGGTGTGGCCCCGTATCACAATAAATCGCAGTGACACTTATTCCGCGAGTGTTATTGGCCATGGCCACTTCCTGGACCTTCGGAGCTAGTACCGCCCTAACAGCCATTCACAGGACCAACACACCACTCATCTCCGGTGTGGAGGACATCGCCACACGGGCAGTACACCTGCGCCCCTGCAGCAACGAGCAGCCGGCACATTCAGGTGCTGGGGTTCCGAAACCCACGTGGTACGTAGTACGGTACCGCACCTCTCTGACCTCACCAAGAACACGTCGACTACATGGGTCATGTTTTCACGGAAAATTGTATAAAACCCGATGATGAGAAAGTAGCAGCTATTCACAAAATTGACACCCCTTCCTGCAGGAAAGATGTTGATAGATTTCCGAGTGTTGGCACTTACTTGTCAAGGTTCATACCAAACTTGTCAGAAGTAACAGCCCCCTTATGAATCTTACTAAAAAAAAAAGATGTACAGTGGCATTGGGAGCATGAGCAGAAAATTGCACTTGACAAACTTAAAGAGTTGTGCAAAAGCCCAGTGTTGGAGTATTATGATGTAAACAAATCTGTCACTTTATCAGTTGATGCTTCTCAATCTGGGCTAGGGGCAGTTTTACTTCAGGATGGTCATCCAGTGGCATATGCATCCAAATCCCTCTCTGACACTGAGCGACGGTATGTGCAAATCAAAAAAGAAATGTTAGCTATTGTTTTTGTGGCAGAGCGTTTTCATCAGTATATTTATAATAAGCAGGTAACTGTGGAAACTGACAACCCCTTGGTCACAATATTAAAAAAAATCTTTGACTGTCGACTAGACTCCAGCAGATGCGACTTAGGTTGCAACGATATACACTGCTCGTGGAGTATAAACCAGGCTCTCAAATGTACATACCTGACACTTTGTCTCGTGCTTGTCAAGCACAAAGTCAGATAGGTACAGACTCGGAATTAGAAAGAGATCTAGAATTGCAGGTGTGCTCAGTTGTGTTGTCTTCCAAAATTACAGATGCTAAATTGCTAGAGATTCAACAGTGTACTGCAAACGATACAGAGCTTCAGGGTTTGTGTGAAGTCATTTCTAAAGGCTGGCCTGAAAAGTTCCAATGTGTGCCCTCTGAACTGAGGCCTTTCTGGACCTACAGAGAGGATCTCAGTTGTGCTTATGGTTTGGTACTCAAAGGTAATGCTATAGTTATTCCAAAGTGTCTGCAGCAGTATATCCTAGGTTGCACCCATGCAGCACATCAATGAACTGAAAATTGTATCCAGAGGTGTATCATATCCTAATATGCCTAAAATTTCTCCCAAAGGACAACAAACAAGAGCTTATTGGAGTGCTATTCATAACATTACTTTCCATACCATATAAGAATTCCATTATTTGACAGATCATAAAAAAGTAGGACAATGTAAACAAAAACATTATGCATCCCTCCACCACCATGCACTTTCCAGCTGACAACCAAAACATGTCAACAGTTAAGGTATATTATTATTGCAATAACATCCAAAGTGTGTTGTGATTTTCTTTACATTATTATTTAGATCTCATACAAATAATTTATTTTCAATACTAGCTGCACATTAATCTTACTAGGGTTAGGTGGGCAATGTTAATGGAATTATTTCATATTACAGCTAGGGTTACCAGACGTCCTCTTTTCAATGCCTCGTAAACTGTCCGGCCGGGTTTTACAAAAATTGGCCAAATGTCCTCTTTTTCAAGAACAGACAGCCATGATGTATTTTTTATATGGTCTCTGTGTCGCGAAATGTTTAGGAACAGTTCCGACAGGCCTCGCATTAATGTGCTTTGTAAATTATAACGTTGTTAGTTTGTTTTACATTTGTTTACAGAAAGTGCAATTATCAGCCTATGTTGAATGCTATTTAATTTTGTAGTGCTAACGTACTTGGAGTTTATTTCTAGAAATTATGTTTGCCTTTTTTTAAAATTTGATTTACTAAACTACAAGACAATAACGTAACTAATTTAT
This sequence comes from Medauroidea extradentata, assembly GCA_003012365.1. NCBI lineage: Eukaryota > Metazoa > Arthropoda > Insecta > Phasmatodea > Phasmatidae > Medauroidea > Medauroidea extradentata. The sequence continues at coordinate 9,822 of PNEQ01027336.1, forward strand.
ACGTTTACATAAAAAAAATTGTATGGTGTACTCCGAGTGTTTTTTAAGTGTCCTCTTTTTTTAATGCCATGAACAAGTATGTGTCCTCTTTTTGGGCAACACTGCTGTGGCAACCCTATATTACAGCAATGGATAGTCTAGTCTACAGATATTAAGTTAATACAATTATTTAAAATTTAACTTTTTTTTTTTGTATATTTTCCTCGGTATGATAAAAATTGTAACATTTAATGATGTTTCCAAAAGTAAACAAACATGTATGGGCAACTTATGTTTTCTACTTGAGATCTAAAAAGATTAAATATAGAAGCTTATTTGGTTACAACAAAACTGAAGTTGCAAGAGCTTATGACAGTGCAAGCAAACACATGTAAACTAAAATAATAAATAAAATAATTCATGCAAGCATAATTACAATTATTTTTCGAGTTGCCTTCAATTTGGATCTATGCTATCAGATCATAAAGCCGTATAAGCCTAGTTTAAGTTTCCAGTTGTAGACAAACAAACTTACCTTTTGTGGTAGGGCCTACCTTCAAAATATCAGCGTTATTGTAGTCATGTGACTACTTATTGTACACTATATAGCAACAATTTGTGCTCTCACAACCTAAACGGAAATAACATATAAATAAAAAGCATAAGTAATAAACAAACATGGGTAGGCCTAATTGCCCAGATCAGCTTTAAATAATTTTGCTGATTAACACATATTAAACCGGTACACTTTCATGACCGGGAAATATATAGGTGAACGTCTTCTGACCGTTTATTTTGGTAATATGTAGGCCTAAATTTTTGCAGCTGACAGGCACAAAATCTCACGTGGACTTTATAATAACCACTTACTTGCTTCAAAAAAACATAAGACTTTTTCTTACAAAAATTAATTATTGGGTCGACACCTTGAAAAAGCACACACACACACACACACACATATATATATATATATATATATATAAATATATATATATATATATATATAAGACTACAACAAGAACCGTAAGTGTTCACCCACAAAATCTGTTAAAATAAAAGTTGGGTAACATTTTTTTAATTTTATGTAGCACTTTTCTCTGGACAGATTACCTACTACTTATTTAGCGAGTGTTTTTGTACACATGCCAGCGAATCACGTCTTAATATCTCGTTGTTGTTAGCGATTACACGTCAAGTATTTTAATTCCTGCTTTGCAATATATTACAATTACATACATGTACAAAATATTAAAATAACGCCGTACAAGAATCTAAAACGTACCGAACACACAAGAAGCTCAAACACTCGCAATGCAAATGGCCGCTCTTTGTTTTGGTTGCCGGACGTCATATCTCATTGGCGATTACAGGCTGGATTTTGTAATCCCCACATTACAATATATTAAATATATGCACAGAATAATAAAGTATCACATTATAAGAATCTCACTCAAACACACACAAAAGCGGCAACTTTTCTCACTAGCAAATGGCTGTGCTTTGCTTTCGTTTCAGGTCAACTGATAACGGTGCGGTTGTTTGTAAATTAGTAATAAAATTATGTGATTTGAATATAATAAAATAGTTAACTAACTAATGCTGGATACAAAGCTGTGTTATTATATTACATTTCCTCCAAAATGCTTACTTATTTTTCATATATAATAGACACTACTTGGAAAGAACAATTGGTTGATCAGGGCTACCACTACTGCTTCATCAGGTCATACAGTCAAGTCCTGTTGTTCTAAATGGTTGCCACATGTCTGGCACATGTTAAAAATATTGGCAGTATCGGCTGTCAAAATACGGAATTCTTACATGGGATACTAAACCGGACAATCCCGCACCTGGACAGTTATCATCTAAATGTACCGCGGAACAGGAAGCTGAAGCTGGTCCATATAAACCGACTAAAAAAAAACGACTTTGATTGGAAAGAATCTTTCGACCTCAACATGTTGGAACACTGGAACAAAGCAAACCAAGCGGATGCTGCAGCCATTGATGTTGTCGATTGTGGAGATGTGGGTAATGCAACATCATCTACAGGTGGTATAATTACAAAAGGAGCTCCAGGAACATTTTAAATTTATAAAAGTATAAAACCATACATATAGGTTATAGGACTATACGTATTTCAAATGAGTTTATGTTTATATTGTGGGGTAATACATGGTTATATGAAGAATTAAAAATTAGTGATGTTCATACTGGAGAAATGTTATTGACCAGTTTTGCATATTTACCTGTTGAGATGTTACCATTTTATATTTAAAAAAAAAAAAAAGAAAAAAAGAATTACACTAAACCCCCGATTTTACGAACCCTGGATTTAACGAAGGTAGCGATTCTACGAATACAATCCCTCAAAAATTAACAAAATTATATGACAAAAAAAAATTGTAAGGAATTACGTTGACAATGAATAAAACATACTGTATCTAATTCACGGCATTAAAATATGAATTGTAGAGTTGCAGTTATTACTTGGTAAGTCACAATATTAAAAATAAAACAAAAATAGCGAAAATCCGTTAAAAAATACGGCAGTGACAGTTCGAAAACCGCGCGGCGCCGCTTCCTGTGCCAAGCCGGCCGGCCTGTCTCCAACTACGACGTATTAGGATCTATATTGAGGTCGTACTATACACGCAAAGTTCCAGCGCATGCGCATATGCTCATTTAACTATAGTACAGCCTCCTTCTAGGCTGATTCACTGCGTCTTATATCTCTCTCGTCTCGCGCCGAATGAGTTTACTTTTTTACACGAACCCTATACATAATAGCGTGATATTTTTCTTTATTGCGTTAACACCATACGTACTTAAAACAATTATGGCTCATAATTTGCTTAAACAATGCGTTACTGCGTGTCGTAAAACGTGGGTTTCACAAGTGAGCACGATAATAGCGATACCTATTTTCCAGTGTAGAAACATTTGTCTCCTGGTATGTCGAACTTGGAAAATAAATAGACGTTCGTGTATTACGTAATCCCGGAACTCCTAATTTATTTTTACCGCATATACTGACTGTGAAAGTTATTATTTTCAATCACTTATACATGTAATTCTCGAGGATTTTAGGTAAGAATGTTTCAAAATGGCGTTTTTGGAACATCGTCGGTATATGCTACGGTGCCGCTATCTATCCTCTATCTTGTGAACGTTCATACAGTTGCGCTATCTGTCCGCTCTGCACGCTACTAGTATCTACGTTCTCGTACAATTCAACAACAACGTCGAGGGAATGTTTTTACGTTAAGTTATATAAAACTGCGCAATGAATAAATACATCCGCTTATTCCTTCTTTCTTTGGTGTATAATTTACAAGGGCATTTTACTAGTAAGGAATTCCTACTTTTTTTTTTTTTTCATTAAACGCTACGCAAATCGGGCTATTCGCGCGTGAGAAGGCAATCGAAAGTTCGGTTTTCTCATTTTTTTTAAGACAAAGGTCGATCATATATATTGTTCAGCGGTGTTCTTTTGATCGTAAGACGTCTGCCTATTGATATAAATTTATATTTCAACTATCACTTGCGTTATTTTTCCGTTAAATGCTACGGGAGTCGGTCTATTCGCTCGAGAGAAGACACTGGGAATCTTGAATTTCTCATTTTTTTAGGAAAAGGATTGGTCATATCTATTGTTTAGCGGTGTTCTTATAATCATAAGACGTCTGACTATTGATATAAAGTTATACTTAAACTATCACTTGCTTTATTTTTCCGTTAAATGCTACGGGAGTCAGGCTATTCGCTCGAGAGAAGACACTTGGAATCTCGATTTTCTCATTTTTTGGGGACAAGGGTCGGTCATATCTACCGCTCAACAGTGTGACGTCTGGCTACTTATGTTTACATTATTACGTTTATTAATTTCCCGCAAAACGCTACGGAAGTCGGGGCCTAGAGACACTTTGCAGAAAAAATAAAATTTTAAAATTTTCTGTTAAGTTGGGGGGGGGGGGGGCAAAAATAAGCCGCTATCGAATTTACGAAGGTAGCGATTTTACGAATGCGATGAGAGGAACCATGAGTATTCGTAAAATCGGGGGTCTAGTGTACATGGTTTTGCAAAGGTTGATAAAGTACAGATATACTGTAGTTAACACCGATAGATGAACAGACATCTTTTAATACAGGACAAGCTCTTATAGGAACTGCATAAGCATACCATCATGTACAAAGTATTTATGCAAAAGTTTTAAATAAATTGTTTCCTATACATCCTCGTAAATCAACTTATTGTGCAGCCAATAGTATTGAAGTAGGTACTTCCGACTTACCATATTATGACAATGATTGGGTACAACATTTATGGGGAAGTGGGACAGGTGATTATGCGCAACAAATTATCCATTATGTTACAAGATATCTCGTGATAATCCGTGGTATACACAGATATTATATACAAATGCAGGTCATACAGGGCAAGATGCTTCTCCTATACATTATGATTTACGTAGTCATATAACGAATTTTACATGGACGGATGCTAAGGAACCGCAGTTTATGTATTCTCATAAATATAGCAATGGCATAGTAAAAGTTCCAACTTCTTATGCGCCGTGCATGTTAGGAACAATGGGTAATTTGGTTTTAGTAGTTGGGTAGCTAACACACAACGTTCTCATGGCTAACTGTGTCGCTCAGATAACGGCACGGTGGCAGATTGTGAGAGGGAAATGCAGAGGATGGTGCAGTGAGAAGTGTGGGGGGAGGGGGAGGAGATGAGGCAGTGTTAGTCATCACATCTCACATACATCAGTGTTGCACAGGCGGCCTAACTCATCTGGCGCACACATCAACTAAATTCCAGACAAAGTTTCTTAAATTTTTTCAGTTTTTTTCTTTCACCGCTGCATATCACTAATTTATTATAATTCCAGTATGTTATTGTTTAATGAATGCTAAATTCTAGCTTTGATAAATTTTTTAAATACTGTATATATTTTAATTTTTCCAGGGTTCCTGGAAATTATGTCAGATCGCCAATGTCGTTATAGTGGGGGTTTACTGTAGTCACGTATGCTACATGGGGGCTGATAGGGTTTTTATTTTACTACTGCTCGCAACACACAAAATTGACTGCACTAAAGCTTTACCCTGTGCCAATGAGAATTTGTGTTTATATTTATTTATATTTCGCGACGAAGAAGAAAGGTTGTATTTACATGTGTGATATCAGTTTGTATGCCAGCGGCGCAAGGAGTTGCAGCATGAACAGTTGCGTCACACGCAGTTTAGAATTTTTTTTCCTGTGACGTCAAGATGTTTTCAGTTTTTATAGATCTTTTCTGACTTAAATAGTCTACAATTGTTTTACCATGTACTAAGTTTTTTTCCACTTCTGAATTTTAAAAAATAATAATAAGAAAGTGCATTTAATTGCTGAAAGTAAAAAATCCGTATAACTATAAAAGTTCTCATAAATTGTAAAACCCCTACCATTTCCGTAAATTTGACGGACAAATTGTAAAAAGTTGGCAAGTCTGTATAACTCATTTAACTTATATTTTTTATTCAAAAGCGAGGCCCTCTAAAATGTGAGGCCCAGGGCAAATGTCCCTTTTGCCCCTCCCCCCCCAAAACTGACAAAACCATGGTTTAATTTTTTTTACATCACAATGCAAAAAATGGCTTTTAACTTTTCTTTGTTTTTTTAATGTCTGGGACAATTTGTTTTGCAATTCTGAATTCATTGTACAAACCAAAACAAAACACATTTCACATTAGGTGCCATTGTTTCACAAGCATCACGCTGAAAGGTTTGTTTATATGGCACGTACCTGCCTGGGTCACGTGGCTAAGACGAAGGAAAGATAAAGAAGTGAGATTGGCCTGCTGCATTGCAACTCCACTTGCATGCCTCGCTGCCAACATTTAACAACATGTAATAAAGCTAAATACTGTTCTAAAATATACTGCAAAAGATTTAAATAAAGAAGACACAATTTTTGTACGTTTTTAACAAAAAAATAATTTGATTACAATTTTATTTTTTGAAATTCTGTCCAAGTCATATGAAGTCCGGGACATCAAGGTCCAAGTTTCGAGTGTTTATTTTCCTTACATAGTAAATAACCAGGCAGTACATATTTAAATGAATACCACAAATTGTTTAATAGACAAATTTTACAATTAAAAACAACCAACATAAAAATTTTTATCACAGATAATTTTTTGCTGACATTACTGGTACTACACCCACAAATATACAAAACAACTATATTTACAAAGTTAAATCAAAATGCATCAATAATTCATACACTGTATTAGACTAATGTATTTTTAATTACATAAAACATATAACTGTGATTTAAATAAATAGTGTCGTCGTCCCAGCCCCTAGGCCTGGGTACTGAGACCTCCTTGACGTCAGCTGGGTTTTCTCAGCGTGCTCCCATGCATTCATCT
>PNEQ01027337.1:0-16227 GCA_003012365.1 Medauroidea extradentata
TATATATATATATATATATATATATATATATATATATATATATATATATATATATATATATATATATATATATATATATATATATATATATATATATATATATATACACACTCACACACACGTACATATAAATAATAATATATTTAGGCCTACTTATGAAAATTTATATCATTATAGTACATATTTTTTCTACCTACATACTGTTCGTTTTTCCTTACGTTAGTGTGCGTCCGTCCAGTAATCAATTAGTTTTGTTAAAAATTTGGAAATAAGGAAAAAAAACATATTGTTCCTGTCAGTGCATGTTCTTTTTTATTCTTGCTGCCTCACAAACGTTGTTAGTAAAGTTTTGGTTTGTTATGTTTGCCCGCCAGCATTTTCCTCCATACTGTGTTTTGTATATGTAGACGTTTTCGTCAAGATTTTGAGCCTCGTGGTTTTTACAGACCTGTGTAAACATAAACACATGGCGGTATTGTAGCGTTATTATTTGCCTTACAAAATATTATCGTTATGTCTTACAGGCGGTGCATAAAGTGCAGTTTCTTGTCTACTAGGCCATGCATCGAAATTGTTAAGCCATTTCAACGACGTAAGTCATCATCTAAATCGTATAACCTTAAGTCTTTCGAAGGTGTAATTTACTTAAGTTGGGGTACAAATATTGTGCTGTAGCAGACTGAAAAAAATTGTGGGGGACATCACATGGCAAAAACTTATCTTGTCTTGCCTATAGTTTGGCCACTACAGACTCAAGACATCAATATAAATATAAACACACCCTAGCATCAGATATTTTTTATTTGTTTATTTATTATTTATTTATTACTGATATGCTCCCTGAGCATTGCTCTTCGAGGGGGAGCAATAAATACAAAATATATAATATATACATACAAGATGGCAGGAACAGTTGTGTTTCTTACACTACAGAAGGTAGTTTACAGCACATACACACATAGTAAATCAAATGTCTTCAAAGAGAGAAAAGAAAAAAAAAAGTCTATGTGGTTTAGTGATTACATATGAAATATAATTTTACTTAAAGCAACCTACTATACACTGTATTTCTAACTAATGACTTAGGCCTGCTCCTAAAGCATGCCATCAAAACATTAATTATTTTGAGCCTAAGTGCTAGTTAAATGGACAAATCAAACATTAGATTACATACTTGCTAATGACTTACACATATTGATATTTAAAGTGAAAACTAATTACTAATATCCTCGGCTTCCTCTCTCCTGTTCATCCCATTTGCATACCTCTCTACTCACTACTCTCTTCCTAGTAAACCACACCAGCTTGGTTTTATGTACATTAATCTTCATTCTATTCTATAATGTTCAGGACCACAACCTCAATATCCTTCTGGAAGTTATTTCCACTGCCCAACTCTGTATATAGTACACAGTCATCTGCAGACAGTCTTATTTTACCTATGATTCAGAATCCCACACCATTCATTATAGTGAATAATGAAGGCCCCAACACACTTCCCTGCTCAATCGTCATGTGCTTCATCAGTATGATTGACGGGCTACAGGCATACACGTGCCGCGCGCCTCTCTGCCAGGTGACGTTACGCCATTCTCGGCAGGATGGGGGAAACACGCGCACATGTGGGAGTGGCCTACCTACTTACCTTGTGTTTTAGGTATATAAGTCTATGAACAGATCGTTTCTTCTGGCATTAAATTACTTAACACTGCAAGTATATTTTGCTAATCTTTCTATGGTTGATGGAACTGCTTGTACCATTTTTAGTTTCCTTTCAAGTATGTTGGTAACACTGCTGGTATATTTATACCGACTGGCTTTCAACTGTGTTAAGTTAGTTGCACTGCGGATACTTTTTAATGATTGCTGAAATAAAAGCAGCAAGTGCATTTTATAGGTGATTCAGAATATAGGGTGCACTCAAAAAAGCCCTGATTAATTTCTATTTTCTGCCAGTTTGTATCTTTCCGCTGAATATAAACTCATAAATATTGTCAAGTGTTTTTATTTATGTAGAGTTGTACAGATAAATATTATATACAATATCTACTCATTAAATGCACAAGGCCTAAATATAAGCTATAATCAATAGTAATCTTAATTGTAAATAGGCCTACCTGCGAGTTAACATCTTACAATTCTGTTTGTCCTTCGACTGTAATTATTACAACACACACTATTACCGTTAGGAATCTTGTAAATGCGGACATAAGTATAATTAAATTTGTAACTCTAAACCACCACTAAAAATACATGAGACACGCAACTCAAGAATTCGTGTTTCTTTCAGTTCTACTGCCATGAACGACAACACAGTTAACAGAAACAATAAATAACATATTTTCTCAATGTGTGAAACAAAAAATATGTTCTGATTCAACTCGTTTTTCAAACATGCAAACCTACCTGTGATGCCACATGTCAGTGGAATTTTGAACTGTTTGAAGCGTGGATTAAGTGGCCGCGTGCAACGGCCCAGTAGCGTCACTTTCTGCTGGTGCTTATTAAATCAAGTTGTACAGTCAGTAGAAATCTAAATATGATTATAAATAAATATTTAAAATTATATTAAATACAGAGAAGTCTATTTCATCTTAGGTTCTTTCACTAATATTGTAGGCATATTCAAATAGGAAAAGACACAGAACTACATGCAATGGTTCGCTACCAACCATACAAGCAGTAAAGTAACTCTTGTTAATGGTGACTTATATGCAGTAACTGCAAGTGATTTTTTTCTGAGGTTAAATCTTTAGTGCTCACTTTATCCCGAATGACCTGTAGCCTACAGTGTTTTAGTTAAAATATTATATTTCAGAGTATTTTTTCTTGGAGTTTCTCTTAATTCACTGAATATAAAGGTAGGTAAGTTGTTTATGTTTATTGCATTGTTTAGGCCTGCTTGAAGTATAAAATGAGTGAAATAGTTCAGACATTCATTATAAACACACTTTGAGGTTAGGATTGCATGCTGATTTCATTTACCTCCATTTTTCTTCCTTTAAACTTACAATTTTTTCTGGTGCCATGAAAATGTCATGATTAATACCATTTTTCAGTCAAGAAATTTTATTTCCAGTAGTAATCGTGGTTATGTTTTGTGGAATCACTGAAAAATGGCATTTTGAAGCAAGGTGGAAGAGCAGTTACACTGGCTTGTGAAACTAGCTGGTGTAGTCATGATGCCTTTATCAACTTCATGAAGAACCTACAGTTCATGAAAAAAGTTGTAGCTGAAAATACTGTAAAAGTGAAACCATACATTTTTAGCCTTCTTTATAATGAGCAGTTTGTGAAAAGAGTATAAGATTGCATACAACTTTTCAATCCAGTTTGCAATTTAATGCAATTGTCAGTCTTCTACAGGGAGTAGTGCTGATGCCGTTGAAGAGTGGCTCAAGTTGAAACTTCGGATAGGCTATAATGAAGCGAAGACACACGTAGCAGATCGACAAAAATATGTATTGAATGTTTATTGCCTCGCAGCAAATTTTTTTGCATCCTCAATATGACGGGAAAAGACTGAATGAAGATCAAATAGATGAGATCCAAAAATTTTTCCTTCCCAACTGGATGATGCAAACTTTGATAGATAAGACTGGCGTATTTAGAGAACTGACACAAAAAGAAGGTCTTTCTGGCTTACAGAAAAAATAAGTTGCTCTTTGAATTGGCATTGAAGCTGATATCTATCCCTGCATCGTCAGTGCAACTAGAAAGATTTTTTCTAAGTGGTGCTATGTGCACAACAAAACACGTAACCGTTTAGCACAAGAAAAATAAAAGAAACTAGTTTGTCTATTATTCATTGAAGTTAAAGGAAAATAAATCTTCCAGTGTTGAATACTGAAGAAGAAGTGGTAGAAAATTAACCCTTGAGGGTGCGACTACAGCCATTTTCATCACTATTTTTTAATTTTTTATTTGTACCAGACATTTTTTTTTCTTATTTTTGTTTAGAATCAAAATGTGACTAAATTTTGCTCTTATGAAATTTTTTTATCTCATAGTTTTCGTGCAATGGCTTGTTAAAGTTAAGATATGCATGTTACTGTTTTAAGGACTACACTAACACCAACTGACATACTGTAGCGCAGCCGATACGCTAACACTCATAAAAAGACCATCCTGGTCGGTCTAATGCTGAATCCTTTAAATGGTTGTATGAATTTGAACTGGAACTGGTCCATAGTTGCAGACAGATAACACTTAACTTTGAGCTCTGAATTAGTTTATTTAGATACAATTTTCTTTCCTCATTAGTTACATGGTTCAAACTGCGGTTAAGATCAAACAAAAGTTCAAAAATAGTCTAGCTGTACCGTTCAATGAAAAATTTACCACATTTTACATTATACGATTTAAAACCGTCTGTGACGCTACAGAGAAAGTGAAAGCGAAAACGTTGAAGAGCTCAACAATAATGCAGTTAAAAACTGACGAAACCCCACCCAGGCAAAACCTCCTCTGCAATTACTTAAAAAAAAATCTAAGATCTAGGGCTACCGCCCTGGTATAGCAAAGTCCGTCTTGTACCCCACATCACAGCCTACTTTTCCTCCGACCCAAAAACACCAGACGCCTGCACACGTCCGATACGCACAGAAGTTCACAACACAACCAAAAATGGCAGCCCCTCGCCACCGACCTTCACTCTCTCTGCCGTCTCTTGTGGGCCCCCACCGAAACACAAAAAGGAAAAAATACCACCTTAATAAAATACAACACATAACTTATCGAAGCAGAAAGTAAATACCCTAATGCTTAAACAAACATTTACATAAATATTATAAGAATTACATTTATTATATAAAAGCTAGAGTTTATATTTGAATTGTCGTCTGTTATTGGCTGGTGCCGGCCCGCACGAAAGTATTTCTGTCTCTCTCCCACACTGGGAGACTGGGCGCATGTGCAACCAGAGCACAATAATAAATTAAAAACCATACCACGCCATGCTAAAAATAGAACTTCCCGGCAAATGGACCCCTGGCCGCTACACAGACCTGCGTCAAACACACCCCCAGGCCGAGATCGCATATGTAGCTCCCAACAACGGTATTGCTGCTAAAGTAACTATTAAAGGTGCAACCAAAATTTAAACTAAACTCAAATAAATTTCATGTTATTTAGATGAAGCTAAATACTGGCAACTGCCACACATTCATTTAAATTACAGCAAACAAAATAATGAAACTAGCAGTGCTTGAATAACCGTAAAACTGAAACTATAATTAAATAAATAAATAAAAACATAACTTTAACAAACAAAAGAAAAACTAAATAAGGCCTGTGCCCGGTGGGTGGACCGCCTGACAAACCCCCACTTGACATTCAGAGATTGTCACACCACATACCTTTGTGTTGTGTCAAGTACAGAGTACAGCCCTGCAGGTAAACACAAAAAAGCAAAAGTACAATTATGTATTAAAAAATATAAAACAGTACACCAAGCTGCTGACAAGAAACCACAGAACAGCTAAGACTTTGGCAGCAAACAACAGCACAGTACATAGCAGCAACAGAACTGATACAAATTCCTCCACAATAACAGCAGGTTACAAAGAGCAAGAAATCAAACACAGCATCACAAGTTTTAAAGTACACTAACACCTTGGCAAGAATTTCAACTTAAATCAAAGACATATTGTACATTCCTTGGTCAATATTTTAGCAGTACACCACATCACAAACACAAATAAAACCAACATACCAATTTCAAAATAATGCAACAAATTTCCTCCCTTACTCAAATGATGAATGACATACACAGGGGTACACTCCCCCAGAAAATTAGTTTACCTTAATTTCAAAATCAGTTTCAGTTGCCCACATCTGAACTCTCGGGGAGTAGCAGATCACACATGAAAACAATGTCAACAAATTTGACATGTGTATGTGTACTACTACTCCCTGCAGCAGTCATCTAGTTCCAAACAGCTGTTAACTTTCATGTTCTGAAATGTTATTTGCCAAGACACACGCTCGAATATTGATAAAACAAAATCAACTTCTCAAACTCTTAATCAGGCCAAATTCAGACAACAACTTTGACCCAGAATAACTTCAACATCTCACAGCAGTATTACATATTTATGCACAAAACTCCAAACTTAACAGGTTACTTTCGAACAAATATCTTACCCCCCCCCCCACATCAGCAAATAGGTACAACACTGGCAAAACCCCATACATGTACACTATTCCAAAAGAAGGACATCATTATTGATGTGGCTAAAATACCATGAACAGTACAAACATCAAAAAATGTACTCCTTTCCACCCCTTGACCTCAGTAATGGTCCATACAGGTTGACTGCAAGCAAATCATCTGGCCCAGATGGAATAATAGTCTCCCAAGGCCCCTCCCAATTCCTATTGGGGAACTTCGCCTTTTGACATACATCACAGCTCCTCAACATCCTCCTGACCCACTTCTCCATTCCCAACCAATAGTAGCTGTTCTACAGCAGTCAAAACACCTTCTTAGCTCCGAAATGCCCTGTGGACTTGTGCACATGTCATACCAGCTGATCCATCCACACTCTAAGGACACACATCTTCCACCCTCCAGCTCTTAAGCTGTCTTGTCTATATAACACACCTCTACTCAGACAATACCACGCCAGTGGTGCCTAACTGATGAGTACACCACATTCACACCTACCCAGGCCAGCTCCCACTTTCACACATCTGCTGTGAACTGTGTACCGTGGTCACTTAACACTCACTTAAGCGTACCAAACCTCGGAAAATAGTAGTACAGCAACTTATTGACACAAGCAGCAGCAGTTGCTCTCTTAAGTGGATAACACCAGACAAATTTAGAAAAAACATTGAGAACCACAAAAACGTACTTCACTCCACCCCTTGACCTCAGTAATGGTCCATACAGGTTGACTGCAAGCAAATCATCTGGCCCAGATGGAATAATAGTCTCCCAAGGCCCCTCCCAATTCCTATTGGGGAACTTCGCCTTTTGACATACATCACAGCTCCTCAACATCTTCCTGACGGACTTCTCCATTCCCAACCAATAGTAGCTGTTCTACAGCAGTCAAAACACCTTCTTAGCTCCGAAAAGCCCTGTGGACTAGTGCACATGTCATACCAGCTGATCCACCCACACTCTAGGGACACACATCTTCCACCCCCCAGCTCTTAAGCTGTCTTGTCTGTATAACACACCTCCACTCAGACAATACCACGCCAGTGTCTTCTGTGCCTCTGGATCCGCTAAATCTTTCTCATCATCCTCCAGCACACCAATTACCAACTTCCATACATCATCTTCCCTCTGCCTGCCCCCTACGCCCTTAAATTTCTGTACCAACTCCTTATCCTGCTCAACCTCAATCTTGGCGATCACTGGGCCGATCCCAGGCTTCTCCTCCATGATCAGCTCTCCCTCCTCAATCACAGTCCTGCTCAACAGATCTTTATCTTTATTTTGTGCCCCAGACACATAAACTATCTCGATATAAAACTCCTGTAATGCCAGGCACCACCTGGTTAGCCAGCTACTATTCAACCTACAAGACTGCAAAAATACCAGTGAGTGGTGGTCAGACAAAACAACCACCTTGTGCCCTAGTAGTAATTCCTCAACTTATTCAAACTCCATACCACCACAAGGCATTCCCTCTCCGTGACTGTGTGATCACTCTGCTGGACTTAAGGTCCTACTACATAAGCCAACTAACCTCTCTTTGCCATTGTCTCCCTGTTGGAATAATTTAGCGTCTAGACAGAAACTGGATGCATCTGTACTCGGATAAAACTCCCGGCTGAAATCTGGGTGTCGCACAACACACGTATGCACAAACAAAGCCGTGGCCGTATCCAAGCTGTCCTGACACTCCCTGGTCCAATCCCACATACTATTCTTCTTTGGTATATTCAGAAGAGGTGCCACTACATCCGAAAATTGAACTGTGAATCTACAATAGAAATTACTGAATCCCAAAAAATCTCTCAACTGCTTAACATTAGTGGGCGCTGGAAAGTCATTAATTAATTTCACCTTCTCTGGGTCAGGTTTGATACCCTCTGCACTAAGCCAAAACCCAAGAAACTCAACCTCCTCCCGTAAGAATTTTGACTTTGACAATTTTAGTGTAACATTTACTGTTCTCAATCTGGCCAAAAGTTGAGACAAAAGTTCTAAGTGTTCCTCAAAGGTTTGACTCACAATTAGAACGTCATCTACATAAGTTTTAATTCTAGATTCTAACACTGGTCCCAGTGAAGCATCAACAGCCCAACAAAACTCCCCCACACTGTTTGGCAGTCCTAATGGTAACACTTTAAACTGGTAAGATCTCCCTTGATAAAGGAAGGCTGTGAATTTCCTGTCGTCCTTGTGCAAAGGTACCTGCCAATAATCCTTCACAAAATCTGTTAAGCTAATGAATTTCGTGCCAAAAAAGGAATTAAACAAATCATCGGGTTCCACTGGGCTCTGTCTGTCCAGGATTATACGTTTTTTTGAAGCTCTCGCATCCAAACATAACCTCACACTCCCATCCCTTTTACTTACACAGACTAGAGGATTCACAAAGGGACTGTTGCATCTTTTGATTATCCCTTTTCCTACCATATCGTTAATCTGATTATCCACGTCCTCCCTGCAAGCCCATGTTATAGGGATGTTCTACCCCTAAAGGGTATGTCATCAGTGACAGGTATTCTGGCTATGTACTCGGTGGTAAGTCCTGGCTCACTTGAGAACACATCTAGGTAACCATGCAAAAGCTCACCCAATCTTATCTTCTCCTCTTCCCCTCCAACCTCACACTGCTCCAGCACACTATCCAAATCCTCCTCCTAAGTGCGAGTTTCAAAACGGTTAAGTTCAATGAAGTCTCCTTCTACCGCATCACACAACACCATCTCTTCCCACATTTTCTCCACATCATCTACCAAGTGTATCCTCAATGACTCTACCTGCCTGTCACCCACAGTAGCTTTGCTCAACACCTGATAGCCATACCCTTCAATGAAAATCCTACCTTTCACAAAATCAACAATAACATTATGACTATGCATAAAATCTGCCCAATTGTAATATCTTTAGTAAGGTTTGGAATTACCAGACAACCAGCCAAATATTCTTGTTCTTTAATACCAAAGTTTAGGAAAATTTGTTTTTTTTTCAGTTTCTTGCCTTTTGTAGCCCTGATTATAGTAAGTTGAGGTACAGACAATTAAGGGTAATTGAAACCCCTCTTAGCTAAACTATGGAAAAGTTGCTCTGAAATGCCCGACACTTCGGCGCGAGAGTAGAACAAAATAGCCACATTTTGATCACCTACCTTGCATGACAGATCAGGCGCAAAAACTTTACTGCCATTTTGCTCCTCCCCCCACACTAAAAACTCTCTGTCGTCACTTAAAATTGCCGCAGCCATATAAACTGGTCTCCCCTGTTTTCTATTATCGGCCACCTGAGCTTGGCTGCTCACACTAGGCGCCCCTTCTAGTTTCCCTGACCAGAACCCCTGGGTCTGTCGTCATCATAGTCATGCCGGTTACCACCAGACTCACCTCGGCGTCTTCCTCCATCTGCCCCGGGGTCACCCATGGCACCTTGACGCTGGCCATTACCTAGTACTCCACGCTCCGCCCCTGCTGCCGGTCCGCTACCATGCCTGTTACCTCTCCAGCCTCCGCTACCTGGGTTGTCCTGCCGGTACCTACTCTGTTCCTGGTGGTAATGCCTGCCGTTATTATCCTGATACCCTCTGCTCCCACTTTGATGAGAATTTCCTCTGTAGTGATTATCAAAATAACCCCCCACTCTAGGATTGTTATTGTTGTTGAAACTGCCATGACCTTGTCTTTGCCTGAAATCGCCTCGCACATAATCATTCTCTCGGTTTTGTCCTGCCTGAGCTTCCCTGCCTCAAGCCTGTTCGTTACGAGCATGACTAATTCTGTCTAATTCTTTAAGTATCTTTCTGAGCTGCTCAGTACTAAAATCGGGATCTTTTCACTACCTTACTGAGTTGGCTTTCTAGCTGTCCTTCAGTAAATCTGCCCTGGTACAAGTCTGCCCTATAGAGCCCCTGAATTCTGCTATTCCAGTACTTGTTAATGAACTCCTTTTCAAATTCTTTAAACACTACAATACAGTCTTTGATCAATTTGAACCAATTTTCGCTCAGGCCTGATAGGTATCAGCCAACAACTAACAATTTGTCTTCCTCTGCACAGTCAAATATCGTAAAAATAAATATTTCTATCACTGTAAGGTTGACTAATTTTGAACCACCTACATAGGTTTTACTGTTAACCTTCTGCAACTCCTGAATTTGTTTGCTTTGTACTACTAACTCTGTCTCAACTCTCAAAATTTTTGGCTCTACCCCACCTGTGAAATGTCTGTTTTGGTCTCTGCAAGTTGTGCAGCTCTCTCCTCACCTTCCTGCCGCATTTTCACACCTACCCTTTCACACTCCCTGGAAAGACTCCCGATTTCAGCTATACAGAGTTGGGCAGTGGAAATAACTTGCAGAAGGATATTTATAGGTTGTGGTCCTGAACAGTAGAGGAGAGAATGAAGATTAATGTACATAAAACCAAGTTGGTGAGGTTTAGTAGGAAGAGAGTACCAGCAAGGTCAGGCTGGTTAGGAGGAAAGGAACTTTAGACCTAGCGTAGTGATGAAGGAATTGGGATGAAACTGTTTAAAGGCATGAGGAGAATGAAAAGACTGGTCAGGTTGTACAAGGTGACGAATGGGAAGGGGTATGGGGCGATTTGGCCTGCTAGCTAACTAAGGCCTATATTTTTACCAGGGCACTAGTCTTAGTCTTACGTATATCTAAAACTTGAGCAATCTATGAACCTGGGAAAATATGTGTTGAAGTGTAATGTCTGTTAGCATCTTGGATATTTTAAAATTTGTTTTGTAAATTTTGTTTTCTTTTATCTTTATAAATTTTGTCAACTATTTGTCATTCATTTTGTTCCAAATTTCTCCCAGCCTATTTCAGCTTGCAAACAGCTTTTGTTTTTAGTTTTCACACATTTAAATTTTCTACTCTAATGTGTTGGGTGACGTAGATAATCTCTTGCAGGTCCTCATGCAGATAGGTTGTAGCCACAGCCTTGTGTGTGATCTCAAGGTCTCCTCTTGTTGTCTATGGTAGATGTGTTTAGTTACTGGGGAGCGCATCTCCACATGCTGCATCCCTTCACTCCAAGTCAAGGCTAGGTTTCTGGTTTCTCGCCATAAGTAGTTGATCAAGAGAACTAATTTTGTCTTTAGGGCATCTACATCTAAGGAAAATGGTTTTCTCGGATGTGTCATATTTTGATATGTAATGGAAAACCACTGATCTTAAGTAGGCCCTACCTTGTCAACGTTGATGCTGATTTTGAGCTGTGTTTGTATTTTCGTGCAGTTATTTATGTCCCTCACTCAGCTTATTTCATTCTCCTGGCAGTGTGTTTGAGAAAAATAACATCTCTGTTGATTGTCATTGCATTGTTTGCATGTCAAGAAATTGTAATGCCATTATTGAGTCACAGTATCCCATCGCCAACAAGTAGACATTTCTTAGATTTTGGATCCTGCTTTTCTTTTTTTTCTGAGTGTTTACCATGGTATCACTGCCAAAAATGTCCAAATGTGACTAAGTTGACTTCCTGCCCTAAGAGGCTACAAATGGTAGACTTACTTATGGTAGACTTACTTATGGTAGACTTATTTTTTTACCTGAGACAGTATAAGTCATTCGGAATAAAGTGAGCACTAACAATTTAACCTCTAGCAGTTTCTTCATATAATTTAACAATAATAGTTACATTACTTGTATGGTTGGCAGTGAATTGCAAAATGTAGTTCCGTGTATTGTCTCATTTTATCGCAACAATAATGAAATAAAACTAACTGAATGCAACATACTTGCGTTCAATAAAATTAATAACAATTTTTATCAAACTATATAGGCTCATACCAATTGCACAATTTATCTTACACTTGCAAACATCAAGTGATGAGTCCAGAGAGGCTAGACACTTTCCATCGTTAGCTATTACGTTTTTCTGTGTTTTGCTTCCGCCGAAAGGCTTTTCTGGGTTTTGCTTCCGCCGAAAGACTTTTCAGCACGTCTGCATAAAAAAGCATAGTTTGTTTATTTATTTGGTAGTCTCCATATTCTTCAGTACATACTAGAAGAGAGTTGTCAGTAACCAGGGTTCTGTTAGTCTTTTCTGTTATTCTGTTTGGTTGTGAGATACAACTCACAGTGAGCTGGTGAACAGTACCGTCAGTACGAAGGTATTTCTTAGAACTTGTCATTCACGTGATCGTTCCATTGTCCAACCTAATTTTATTTTCGTACCAGTTTTTCTTTTGACTATTATCTTGGTTTCAGTTAACACGTTAGTGACTTCTGAATTATTGCATCTGGAAATAAACTAACAATCTGAGAGAAGTCATAATTGAATGATAAGAAGTAGGTTAGTTATCCCCATGGGAGAACACACATCTATGTGATTAAGCTCTAACACTTGTCTGAATGTATTTTGCAACATCCAGTTGCATATCGTACATTACTGTTTACCCATGCTGCAATTTACTTTCGTAGGAAAGAGTCAAATTTTCATATTATTTAGATAATTGTATTTTCTTTCTGACTTAATATACTTAACATAATTTTTGCAGGTTGTGTGAGTGCACAGGCTTCACTTGCTAACAGCTCAGCTGCCAGAAAGCGGAGAAGTGACCTGTTTATGCAAGAACAGAAGAGACAGTATGAAGCTGTTGGGCGCATAGAGAAAATTGATGTGTTATACACTGGAGTCCCAGAAGATGTAAAGCTACTCATGAACAGGAACATATCTACCCCGTATGACTGTGCCCAACGTAAGTTATAAATTAGTAATCTACTGCAATATTTGTTTTTATTAAGGCAGAGTAGGTTGCATATTAGTGATTTAAGGGTTCTATGGACCCTACCTCAAAACTTCAAAAACACATAACAATTTGCAATTGTTTATTAACTAAAGTATTAATGATACACAATTAATTTTTTTTACCATACGAGAATAAAGATGGTTTGTTTTATATCGTTGGCTTACTTCTAAAACCTCGTAAGTCCATTTCAGCAAATTTTACAGGAGAGTAAAAAGAAAATCTTCGTATCCATGCTACACCATAGATACGAGGTTTTTAATATGAGCATAGAAGAAAGATAACGTACAATAGATATAGCAGATTTTAACACTAGAAGCACCATGGAAATTACGACCAAATTCGCTTGGAATACAAAATTCGGAAAATCTGGACTTACGAGTTTCTAGAAGTAAGCCAACGATATATAAGTTTAAATTTCGTATTCTGCGATGTTAAGTATTTTAAAAAAATGTTTCAAAACACAAAATTGGGCTGTTTAGTTCTTCCTTTCTGAACAGGAAAATTCAACTTTTAAGCATATCGGACAAAAGTGCTAATTCTTGTGAACCAATTAGTACCATAAAAGTTGGTAGTCATAGCATTAAATATCAAGGAAATCGTTTGTGAAAATTGGGTATTTTTGTTCGTTCGGAGCCTGCTTCGTGCTGCTTGCTGTTGGTGATGGCTGAAGCGCGGCGAGGCCGGGCGAACGCGACAATAGGGAGGGGAGATTGGTGCTGGAGGGGAAGTGGTTTGACGAGTCTGCTCACACAGCAACTGAAACATCCCTGCTGGCCTGGTTCCTTCCTTGTGAATTTAGAATGATGTCCGAGTGCTAGTATAAGACAGTATTCTGTATTTAATTTTTTTTTCACTATCGCCTTCACAATTCTCTCATAAGACCTAATTTTGCTTATGTATATGTTTCATTCTCATAAGTGGTCTATTAAACAAACTCTAGTACTCTTCCTAATTTAATTAATAGGCACATGATTGTTTTAACTTTTTTGGAGTGAGCATATCATTAACCCTTGTTATATATTAACCTGGTTTATGTGGTTTTGTAAACCTCTTTATCATTATATCTGACATGGTTGAGCATGTGATAAAACATGCCGTTACGAAAGTCTATGTACATATACATTTATGCTTTCCAAAATGGAAGAGAAAAGGCAAGTCAGGCCACTTATGGTTAAGTGCTCATAGAAGAAAAAGAAAAGCAAAAGCTCTAATCGCATACAATCAAGAAAGGTAAGGAAATATTCATCTTGAATGTTTTGTAGGGTGACAAAAAACTCAACTACAAAAAACAAAACTTAAATACATAGCTATTATTACTACTTTATTAGTAGGGTCGAGTATTTCAAAACCTCGGATGTTCCAAGGTTCAGCCCTTCCCCCCAAAACAAAACATTGCATACGCCCCTGCTAGGTACCCATCAAAATGGCTAATTTCTCAGGCTTCTGCTCAAAACCGATAAGACTGTGTATTAGTTTTAATGCTTTTGAGCATAAATACAACACAATTTAATTTAAAAATTTACAGAAAAGATGTGGTAGTTATAGCAATGTATTTCATAAAATTTTAAAGAGTTTTTCTCTACATTTGTCAAGTAACTTCAGTAAGGGTTGCCAGATTGGGCAAAATTCCATTCTTGGCGCTGTAAAATAAAATGTTGGCGGCTGGCGGCCGTTTGGGCTATGAAAACACCTTTGAGCTGTTTGGGCGGCGGAAACGAAGAGAAATTTATTTTCATTTTGCTTATCACCCACTCTGTGATCAATGATACCTGATCCGCAGTCGGCTCTAACAAAGGAGCCTTACTTATACGAAAAGAGATGGTAGCTGTACTAAAGTTATATGCCAACTATCGCTAATGTTTTATTTTACAAAAAACCTTTGAAATTTTACTCGGAACAACACTCCTTAGATAGGGGTGTTATCTGTGTTATCTAATATCAATTCATTTTGGTGGTAAACGATAGGAACTTGAAGGCATCAGTTTCATTGCTAATACTGTAATCAGTTTCTTTCCCTTCAAGGCAATGTTTTCATTGATTTTATCAAAACACAACAGTAACAATGTAATTTTGTCAGGGTCGGACTGGAATGCCGATCTGCCGAAGACTTTTTGTACAACTATGAATCAATTAGCGAATGGCTCCATTAACTTGTTCCGCCAACAACTCAAAATTTAATCCATTAAGGGTTTCATCGTTTTGTGCTGTTTTGTACTGCAAACCAAAAGTTTTGTGCGAAATTCCTTTGGAAGTTACAGACCTATTAAATCGGGGGAAAAAGTTAATGACTCTCCCCCGACATAGAATATTTCACTGAAAAATGAACACAGTATTGTACACGTTTTGTGCTGAATTGTGCGCCCAGTCCCGAGTTTTGTGCGCCATTATTATCCGGTACAGCACTCTTTATATATACCGTCACTGAAGCACCACTCCCCGCATAACGCCGATCTAAACAGAAATTTGCACACCTAATCTACTAGTTTGGTGCTGAATTGTGCGCCATTAGTATTCGGTACGGCACTCTTCAAATGTACCGTCACTGCAGCATCACTCACAGTACTCACAAATACCAACTACAAACTAACAATATTTCATAAAAATATAAAGAGCTGGTAGTCACTTCAAAATATTGCTTACATAAATACTCAAAAAGTTGTTTTAGGATTTTTTGAAATTCGACTCCCAAGCAGTAAATACGAAAACGTGTTTTCGATTATCCCTCCACATCTACCGAACCAATTGAGATATCAAAGTGCTCTTTGCTTTAAATTGATGCTTTCGTAAATATCCCAAGTATCGTTAAAATATATTTTCCGTATTTGACCCTAAAGAGGTAAAAAAATTATTAAATTCGTTCTTCGATTCAAAGTCGATATATATCTATCCAACTGATTTTTATATAACGACGTGATTTTTGTTTAATATTGCTGCTTACTCAAATACCTGAAAAGTAATTTCAGGAATTTTCGAAATTCGCCACCTAAAGAGGTGAAAAGGGGTGAAACATGGTGAAAAGTTATTCCAGTTAATCGTCGATATATCTTGAATCCAGCGGGCTACTGTAGCGTTTTTCACGTTTAAGAGACACCAGTAAAGTAGTCTGACGCAAGCGGGGGTTGGTGATTAGATAGTGAATTGCCCGGTGCGCCAGCCCGTTATTGGAGAACGGGCACTCAGTCGGTAGATTCTTCTCTCGCAGGGCCGCGTGGCCGACGGCCGTGGCGTTACTTACGTGATCACCCCACTCGACGTCTGATTGGTTGTTGCGCAGAGGAATCTTATGGCGTTCCTCACGCCCG
>PNEQ01027338.1:0-16227 GCA_003012365.1 Medauroidea extradentata
CAAGCTTCTCTGCCGACGCCATCACTATAGTTACACTAGTTCCTCGGTATTCGGGCACACCACTGACATCGTAGCCCGCGGAACAAGGATTCTCTGCCGACGCCAACACTACAGTTACACTAGTTTCTCGCTATTAGAGCACACCACTGATATTGTATCCCATGGAACCAGGCTTCTCAGCCGACGCTAACACAACAGTTACACTAATTTCCCGCTATTTGATCACACCAATGACATTGCAGTCATTGGAACTTTGCTTCTCTGCCGATGCCAGCACTACTGTTACACTAGCTTCTCGCTTTTCGAGCACACCACTGACATCTTAACCCGTGGAACCAGGCTTCTCTGCAGACGCTTACACAATTGTTACACTAATTTCCTGCTATTTGATCACACCAATGACATCTTAGCCCTTGGAACCAAGCTTCTCTGCCGACGCCAATACTACAGTTACACTATATTCTCGCTTTTCGAGCATACCACTGACATCGTAGCCCATGGAACCAGGCATCTATGCCGACGCTAACACAAATGTTACACAAATTTCCCGCTATTCGATCACACCAATGACATTGCAGCCTTTGGAACCTTCCTTTTCTGCCGATGTCAACACTACATTTACACAAATTTCTCGCTACACGAATACATCTGCGACATCCTATCGTTTGGAACCAGGCTTTCTCGCTAACGCCAGCACAACATTTTCACTAACTTATGGCTACTATAGCACATCACAGACATCCTATCATTTGGAACCACACTTATCTGCCGATGCTTATTCTACAGGTACTGTGGTTTCTCGCTACTCAAGCACACCACCAACATCTTATCCTTTGGAACCAGGCTTCTCTTCCGACGCCAATTACTACTATTACACTAATTCCTCGCTACTCGATCACACTACCTACTTCCTAGCTCTTGGAACCAGGCTTCTCTACCAATGCCAATACTACAGATATACTTATTTCTCGCTGCTCGTGCACACCACCGACGTCCTAGATCTTGTAACAAGGCTTCTCTGCGAATGCAAATACTAAAGTTACATTAATTTCTCGCTACTCGAGCACACTACCGATGTCCTATAATTTGGAACCAGGATTTTCTGCCGATGCCAAAACTATTGTTACACAAATTTCTCATTTTTGAATACACCAGTGACATGTAAGCGCTTGGAACAAGGCTTCTCTGCCGATGCCAACACTACAGTTACACTAATTTCTCGTTACTGGATCTCACCACCATCTTCCTAGCCCTTGGAATCTGACTGCTCTGGCGACACTAACACTACAGTTACACTAATTTCTTGCTACTCGAACACACCACGGTTGTAGGAAAAGGGGGACGTTTGCACACAGGCTGCAGGCTGAGAAGCAGAGGAGCAACTGCCGCCATCTTGGATTACATTACGACGGTTTCGGTTTTTCATGGCAGCAATTTTGTTAGTGCACGGTGGCCATTTTGTCATATATTTTATTTCACATCATGTCATGTCACATTGTAACGGCACATTTTGTCGTATAATTCATATTGTGGCACATACCGGTTTGTCGTATTATGTCACTTCATGTATCATATGTCTTATTCTGTGCTGTGCTGTATGTCATGTCACATCATATCGTCCTTCTTGTTGTCCGCCAGCTTGTATTCAGTAGTCTCTTGTAGGTTGAGGAATTTTTTATTTTTCCCCTCGAAATATCCCTTAGTTATCGTTTGCTCGGTAGGTCATGTTAGTTTCTATCATTGACTACTGGGCAGCACTGGTGTCACACTTGGTTTTTATTACTTTTAACTAGGTGGTGCTGGTGTAACAGTTTCCATCATTGACTACTGGCAGCACTGGTGTCACACTTGGTTTTTATTACTTTTAACTAGGTGGTGCTGGTGTCACAGTTTTTTTCATCATGTTAGATGCTAGTTGGTGCTGAAGTCGACATGCGCCTTGTTTGTTCCAACATTTACATCGCTGTTGCTAAAGTGCCCTAGTATAGCTGTTGCTGTTTAGAGAAAAATCGCTTGCGTTTTTATACGGGAAAATGGACCTTATGATTTGGTTTTTAGCAAGTTAAATAGTTTTAGTTCGTCGGGTGTTGGTTTTTAACTTGCAACCTTTCTGTTACGAGGCATATGCCCTAGCCAACTGAGCTACGATTGCGTTGAAGACAGAGCAAGTTTAAATGGTGTATATATAAAAATAACTTTGGTACAAGATAAATGGTCACATTTAATTTTCTTGCCTTTAAATGTTTTAGTATAGCTATGACTAATTGATACTATACTATACTAAATAATATTAACAATATGATCTTTGAAAGAACTGTGCAATGGAGGTGCATGACTGGATTCAGTTCCTTGGACGTACTCCATTGTACATTGAATGACTGTCAAAGAAAAGTAAACAAATAAAAGAAAACCATAATATAAGCAGAATAAGCTTTAGTCAGCAAGATACATACACAACAAGAAATTTCAAAATGGAATCGGGTTAAATAGAAACAAGGAACAAATAGATAATAAATGAATATAATAACAAATAAAATAAAAAAACAAGTAACATGCGATACAACGATGAGATGAAACAACAAACACATCAAATATCAGACACGAACAGAAAATAACGATAGGACAACAAATAGACGAGACAAAACGCAACAGATAACAGACATATACAGAAAAGACAAACGACACAACGAAGAGACGAAACAAAACACAGTAGTTTTCCAGACAGACAGTGTTACGACGTTTCGGGAACTGGAAGGTAGACACACAGGGTTCAGAAACACGAGTGCGACTGATGAGGAGACTGGAAAAACCATGGGTTTATATAGGGTAAATCCACTTATCCTGCTCAGCCAATGGGAGACGAGCTGTCTCCTGATTGGTTGCGCAGCATAGATAGACTCTGATTGGTTGTGATGGGTTGAGTGTGTGTTTTTGTTTTGTGCTGTAAAGTTGTTTCCTTCTTAATCAATGGGATCCACATATTTTTTTAATTCAATACTCGGATGACTGAAAAGATTGCTATTGCTAATAATAAAGGCTGATTCTTTGATTTTTCTTTTAATTTTGTCAGTTTCCTGTGTAAGTAGTTTCGAGTCTTCCCAAAAAAATTTGTGGCTATTTTCCCATGCATGATCGGCCAGTCTAGACTTTTGGGTTTCACCTTTTTTGCAATTGTTTTCATGTTCTTTTACACGGGTAGATAGAGCTCTGCCAGTTTCTCCAATATACATATGACCACATTCGCAGGGTATCTGATACACACAGTTGTGAGTTTGTAATTTTTCAGTGGCTGGTTTTACCCTGGTGACCATACTTTTGATAGAAGATTTGGATCGGAATGCTGTTTGAAGTCCATATTTGTTTCCCAGACGTCTTATTTTTTTCTGAAAGACCTCTAACATACGGAATAACTGGGGTTCCTGCTGGTTTTTCGGTTCCTGTGGGCTTAAGTGTTCTGTTAGATTTCATGTGCTTTTCGATAGTGTTTGCCGGGTAACAATAGGCTGTGAGTTCTTTTTTTATTTGGTTGTGTTCTATCAGTACAGATTCCTTGTTGGAACAAATAATCTCAGCTCGGTTAGATAGTGTGCGAATTATGCCAGTTTTTGTGCTTTTAGGGTGGTTGGAAGCAAAATGTATGTATTGGCCTGTATGTGTAGGTTTCCTGTATACTTTAGTTTCCAGAATGCTGTTTTCCCTGCTAACTAGTACGTCCAGAAAAGGAATGGTGCCATTGGTTTCTTTTTCATATGTGAACTTGATTGATGGCCTCAATGAGTTTAGGAAGTACAGAAATTCCTTCAGGGTTTCAGATCCATGTTGCCAGATAGTGAAAGTGTCGTCTACGTAACGAAAACAGAGGGGTATTGCTTTGGCTAAGTGCTTCCTGCTCAAAATTCTCCATGAATATGTTCGCCATGAATGGGAAAAGTGAAGAGCCCATTGCCATGCCATCTGTTTGTTTGAAGAAACTGTCATTAAACTGGAAATATGTCGTGGTGACACAAAGGGTAATCATTTCCATAATGGATGGAATTGGTATGGTTGTTCTGTCCTTTAGAGTTAGGTCAGCTTCCAGCTTGGCCTTGACAATGTTGAGAGTTTCAACCACAGGTACATTAGTGAAAAGGCTTTGGACATCGAAACTCACTAGGATGTCAGTGTTTTCTATATTCAAAGTTTTGGCTATTGATATGAAATGACTAGTGTCTTTGACAAAAGTTGGTGTATGGCCTGCGAGAGGTTCAACAATTTTCAGGATATATTTTGATAATTTTTGGCATGGAGCATTGCAGCAGCTGATGATCGGGCGCAGAGGCATGTCGGGCTTATGGATTTTTGGAAAACCATATATGTGGGGTGATCTACTGCTGTGATGCGTCAGTTCTGATCTTGTTTTATCTGGGATGTGGCTTTGATGTTTTTTCAAAGTTTGATACACTTTTCGCTCAATGCTGGCAGTGGGGTCTTTTTCAAGATGTGTGTATTGTTTAGTGGTGATCAGGTCTGTGATTTTTTTGTCATAGTCAGATTTATCAAGTACTACAGTAGCACGACCCTTGTCTGCCGGAAGGACTACAGTATCAGTGTCGGATTTCAGAGTTTTGATGGCTTTGAGTTCATCGAAAGAGACATTTGGTTTTGGTGAGCCACCTGAGGTAACGGCTGTGCGCACAGTCTAGCGAAATTCGTCTTGTTAACTGCAGGGAGTTTGTATATTGCACTCTCGACGGATGAAACTATGTCAAGGACAGGAATGTGTCGTGGAGCAATGCAGAAATTGAGGCCTTTTTGCAAAACACTTTCCTCGCAGTTGGACAAGTTTCTTGAAGATGCTTTTTGGTGTGGTCTGGGTTTTTGTGTTCTCGGTACTGGCAAGTTTGGAAAATTTATCTTTTTGCCTTTCTTTGCACCTAACAGATTTTTCTGGACAAGATTCGTGATATACTGATATATACAATTAAAATCTTTTGTACTGATGGTGGACTGTATTTCAAGCTGTATTGCAGATATTTCATTGCTCAGTTGTGATTTTTGACAGTGATAGGCAGAAATTCTTTCTTTCAGCAGCTTTTGACTGGCTTTCAGGACTATTTTTTGAGCCTGTTTGCTGTTCACAGGAGATTTGACAGTAAGACCCTTTGGAATTACCCCCTCACTGCATCATTTACAAAGAAAAGTCAAATTGTTGGAACAACGAGATAGATCAATCATTTTCTTTCTCAGTTTCCTCAGAGAAATATGCATACCGGGTCCATACCTGGCATCGATATGATTCCGTTGAGAGCGCAATATACAAACTCCCTGCAGCTAAACAAGACGAATTTCGCTGGACTGTGCGCACAGCGATTATCTCAGCTGACTCACCTAAACCAATTGACTATTCCGATGAACTCAAAGCCATCAAAGCTCTGAAATCCGACACTGACATTGTTATCCTTCCCGCAGACAAGGGTCGTGCTATTTTGGTACTCGATAAATCTGACTATGACAAAAAAAAATCACAGAACTGATTACCACTGAATAATACATACATCTTTAAAAAGACCCCACTGCCAGCATTGAGCGAAAAGTGTATCAAACTTTGAAAAAAACATCAAAGCCACATCCCAGATAAAACATGATCAGAACTGACGCATCACAGCAGTAGATCACCCGACATGCCTCTGCGCCCGATCATCAGCTGCTGCAATGCTCCATGCCAAAAATTATCAAAATATATCCTGAAAATTGTTGAACCTCTCGCAGGCCATACACCAACTTTTGTCAAAGACTCTAGTCATTTCATATCCATAGCCAAAACTTTGAATATAGAAAACACTGACATCCTAGTGAGTTTCGATGTCCAAAGTCTTTTCACTAATGTACCTGTGGCTGAAACTCTCAACATTGTCAAGGCCAAGCTGGAAGCTGACCTAACTCTAAAGGACAGAACAACAATACCAATTCGATCCATTATGGACTTTGTGTGACCACGACATATTTCCAGTTTAATGACAGTTTCTTCAAACAAACAGATGGCATGGCAATGGGCTCTTCACTTTCGCCATTCATGGCGAACATATTCATGGAGAACTTTGAGCAGGAAGTACTTAGCAAAACCAACATCCCTCCTATAATCTGTCTTCGTTACGTAGATGACACTTTCACTCTAAAAGCACAAAAACTGGCATAATTCGCACACTATCTAACCGAGCTGAGATTATTTGTTCCAACAAGGAATCTGTACTGATAGAACACAACCAAATAAAAAAAGAACTAACAGCCTATTGTTACCCGGCAAACACTTTCAAAAAGCACATGAAACCTAACAGTACACTCAAGCCCACAGGAACCGAAAAACCAGCAGGAACCCCAGTTATTCCGTATGTTAGAGGTCTTTCAGAAAAAATAAGATGCCTGGGAAACAAATACGGACTTCAAACAGCATTCCGATCCAAATCTACTATAAAAGTATGGTCACTAGGGTAAAACCAGCCACTGAAAAATTACAAACTCACAACTGTGTAAATCAGATACCCTGCGAATGTGGTCATATGTATATCGGAGAAACTGGCTCTTTCAACACGTTTCAAAGAACATAAAAACAATTGCAAGAAAGGCGACACCCAAAAATCTAGACTGGCGGAACATGCATGGGAAAATAGCCACAAAATTCTTTGGGAAGTCTGGAAACCACTTACACAGAAACTGACAAAATTAAAAGAAAAATAAACGAATCAGCCTTTATTATTAGCAATAGCAATATTTTCAGTCAACAGAGTATTGAATTAAAAAAATCGATGAAATAACCATGAGAGTGTCAGGCCTGATCCTCAGTTAGTAGGCTGGGATAGATTGGATCGGCTCTCATGGTCGTAAGGATTCACGCACTACTACTCCACGAGTTTATCTAGCCACTTGCTGACAACATCCACCTCACTATACAGACATCACGACACTACATCACTCCAGCCTAGCTGGAGGGGAGCTTTACTCCCCCGCCGTTTACACAAACATGTAATTTTATTAATGGCAACAACCCCCCTCCAACCTTAAATACGGGTCCGGAGCCCAGCTAAAACAGTTACACGCGCCCCGCCGCCGTTCCAATTATTTGAAACTAGACTGTCGGGTTGCATTTGATTTGACAAACACCCAGCGAGTTATGGAAGCTTTGGCTTTCGATCTCGCGACAGCACGGCCTCGGATGGCACATGAAGAAACGGCGGCGGCAGTCTCCTCATCAGTCGCACTCGTGTTCCTGAACCCTGTGTGTCTACCTGATGACGGGAACAGATTCCAGTTCCCGAAACGTCGTAACACTGTTGTCTGGAAAACTACTGTGTTTTGTTTCGTCTCTTCATTGTGTCGTTTGTCTTGTCTGTATATGTCTGATATCTGTTGCGTTTTGTCTCGTCTATTTGTTGTGTCTTTTTGTTATTTTTCTGTTCGTGTCTGATATCTAATGTGTTTTTTGTTTCATCTCATCGTTTTGTCGCATGTTACTTGGTTTTTTTATTTTATTTGTTATTATTTTCATTTATTATCTGTTTGTTCCTTGTTTCTATCTGAACCCATTCCATTTTGAAATTTCTTGTTGTGTATGTATCTTGCTGACTAAAGCTTACTCTGCTTATATTATGGTTTTCTTTTATGTGTTTAGTTTTCTTTGACAGTTATTCAATTTGCAATTGAGTACGTCCAAGAAACTGAATCCAGTCAATATTAACTATACTGTCCTACTAATCCTCAAAACGGGCAATTGAATCATTTTATATGATTCAAGTAATTGCAAAGCACGAATCCTCAAAGCGGACAACTGAAACATTTTAGTATGATTCAAATAAATGCACACACGAATCCTCAAAGCGGGCAAATGAATCATTTAAACACAGTCTTCAGGCTGAGGAAATGCCGCCACCATCAAAATCTGCTGTACTCGGGCTCGTATACGGTACAGTCATATTAACACTAAATGATATCATTGCTAGAGGTAAGTGCCGATCCTTATACACAGAGCTATGCCACCACAATCATATTATTCATTCATATTTATTTCAATTTTAATGATATTAAAACCTATTTTATATAGTATTGCATTGCAGATAGTGTGCCATGTAAATATTGGCTGCGTGTACAAGTGCTGTTGCATCTGATTACCTTTAAGAAAAAAGTTATGACAGGCATATTTAATAATGCCTCACAAACAAAATGTTAAGATAAAAAAAAAACAACTTATTGGAAAATAATTTAAATATATACAATACATTTTTACACTACTTACAATTCTGGAGGTGTCTGGGCAGGTCATCTTCTACATGGAAAAATTAATGATTTTATCAGAATGTCGTTTATTCTCGTGCTTTGGCGAGTGAAATGACATTTGTTGTAACGTAATAAATTTCCAGAAATTTCAGATTCGTTTTCACTTGAAGACTCGTCATTACAAGTTGCCTAATCCATCTTGACTAATAATTAAAAATTACCTTTACTGGTATACATATTTACTTTTTTTTCTTTTTTGTAATAACTCATCAGAAAAATAATTGCCGGGTGAATTTTATTTCTTGCCACAGTTTTTCTCTGTACACAGAACACAAATGAGGGGCACAACCAACCTTAACACATTGCATATGCGTAGATGTCATTGGAGTTATGTTATGTTGCAGTCGATCACATTTATCCAAAACAACACATTCGCGCGTCTGTACACCTGATTTCAATTGGTCCAGAGTTAGTGCTAGTGGCAACAATGGTTTGCAAAAATGAACTGCACAATTTTAACTTTCACATGCAAAACAAGTTGTAACATTTCTGGTAGTCCTTGATGAATAAGAGTTAAATGTTACATGTAAATGGTTGCCATCTCTTCATGTTTCAAAATAAATCCTGTTCAGACTATCGCCACTGTCTTCTTCATTTTATAATTCAATTTCATAAAGTACACACTGTTTGCTGGGAACCACATAGGCACAGTTTTCTGCCCAGGGCTCGGAAATCAGCGAGCTACAGCTTCCTCCTTAGTAGGGTCAGATCGTAGAACTGATTTATAGTCTTGAACCTAATTGGAGTCTTCAGAGTCAATAAATACATTATTGTTGCGAGCTTCTATTTCTCTACGCTTCTTGTAAACCTCTTGTTTGATACGTAAAAAAATATAACTTTCGGCTCCATACGACGAGTCAGGCCACTCGTACATGGCGATGAAAAAACAGTAAAGAGTAATAAGTTGGCTATGGCAAATATACTTCACACATCAAAGGCGTGCATGGGGACAGCCAGTGAACCTTTCCTTTCTTCAAAATGATAGTGTGAGTCCACCCACTGTACCTTTTCACCCAGCGAATAACTTCTTCTCCGCTACGTCTTAGTTCGTAGGATATACAACTCTCACTGTTCGTTGGATGATTATCTCCCCTTTAGCTTTATTAATGAGCTCTTCAGTTGTGGATGGTAGCTTGCTGTCTGACCAGAGATGGAAAACTGGACAGTCGGCAAAGTTGCAGGGAACAGGTACCACACTGAACATATCTTCGTCATTGACGCACAGAATGTGTTCATGTCCATCGCAAAATTCGAGACAATCTGGAAGTTCAGCAGACATGTAGTGCACCCGTCGAAAACCGACTTCTGTCTCGATGCAGTCGTGAAACTCTTCTGGTCGAAATCTGGCGCCAATTGTTTTACGTGACCAAGCAGAGAATGAGTAGCATCCCGTCTGGTCCTGATATACACTATCTATGTTGATGTCACATTAGCTGGCATCATCAGCATTGTCGTCACCCAAACACCACAGTCATAGCAATAGCACATCCATGCGGGAACAGGTCAGATACTGCTCACACGACTCACAGACGCGTTCAAGCTTGTCGAACTTTGCGTTCAAGTAGCGAAACGAAGGACACTTGTACGTAGTTTGCAAGTCAATAACATTTACATTTTTATGACAATAAATGCTTAGCCATTTTTCTGCTCCACCCCAGCAACAAAGATGACTTCATCATCTATAATTTCAATTAAAACATCTTTAATTTTCTCATAATCTTCAAGTTCATCTTCCCAGTGTAGTCCATGATAATTTTTTGTAAGCCATCTGTTAGTGCATTTACTTTTTTATCCAACAATTTCCAGTAAATTGGTGACAGGGAGGCTATGTGTTGTCACTTTTCCATTATGGTAGGCTATGTTAACCTCTTTAAGAATAAATACAAGTTGAGACTGGAAGCCATGGACGCTTGCATACATGATGACAGCCAAGATCTAACTGAGCTTAAGATAGTATTTCGACCACTTTATCCCTTGCACTGTAGGTTGCCAAACGGTCGTGGATAATGAGAGCGTAGGCCTGTGTACTGGCAGGTATATTCTCCGCTGCTGTCATTTTAATGCGACGGTCTATTACGCCAATGTTCGTCTTGTTTACTTACGTGAAATACAAGGAGCGGTGAACTGTTCATATAATCATCTGGTTCAAGTGTTGTCGATGCTTCGTGGCCATAGAATGATTTCTGGAAATCAGCAAACATCTGGTATGCCAACATGAAAGAACCATTACTTAAATTCGTGTCGTGGTCTATGTGTGGAAAACTTTCAGAGTTCAAATAAACTTTGACATTATTTGTATTGATATGATCAAACTTTGAACGATCTGCACTTGCAGTAATCTGTCTTCTGGTTTGGAATGCTAGAATTATGTAGCGTGGTTTTTCTTTTGTAAATGATGATTTAACATTCCAATTCACATTCTAAGACTGTGTAAGTGCTGGACAAGTTTCCAAATTCCACGAGCGGAAAGCTACACCTCTATTCCTTCCTTTCTCGACAAACTTGAGTAGCTTTATTCTCTCTTCCATCTTTACTTGGACATGCGGCAGCAACCACTCTATTGAATGTATAGAGAGTGTCACGACCTCAGGGTTTTCTGCAGTATCCAGTAAAGCATTTGTCTGAGTATTGGCTAAAATTATGACCAACTCTTGTTTAGAACTCACTATTTATGTTTATAATCATCGGCGAATCCTAGCAGCGAGGAAATATGTACACAGATTTCAAATCTTCAATCTTCGTACACAGGAACGTTACATTTTGGTTCGATTCTCGTCCAACCATTTTGGCAGCGGGTAGTTGGTTGTGTGTTAGAGACAGGTAGTTCTTCGTAGTAGCAGTGATACCTACATCTGTTGTCTGACCAACCTCTACACCTTTCAGTTCATAAGCTATTTTATTTATCATGTGAAATACTTAATTTATAATTATCGCAAAACGAAAGTTACTTGAGTACCTAATGCTTGCTTGACATATGCTGCAATGTCTTGGATTTAATATGATCCTGTTGGTACAGTAAACTCTGCGGTGATGCCATTTTTTATGTAGCGAAATTTACTGTTTGAACTGTTCACATTAGGTACGGAGAAATAAGTTTAGAAATCAATCAGTGCCACTGACCATGAACCTTTTAAACCCAAAGCTGGAAAATTCACAGAGCGCAGCTCAGAGCTCTTGCCCGTCAAGATCAATGTTACAGACATCACTGATGCAAAGTAGTGTCTGTGCCAACATTTATTACTCACTAATTATGAACTGAATACATAAATGACCGCAGTTCCACTAGCTAGGCAATTGCTATCCTTTGGAACCAGGCTTCTCTGCCGACGCCCAATACTAGAGTTACACCAATTTCTCGCTTCTCGAGCACACAACCGACATCCTATCGGTTGGGAGGCGGTTGCCTTCCCAATGCTAATGTTTCACGACCCATAACTACGTCTTTGTCAACCCGCAAGCCTCCAGCCACGACAAATTTTGACAACAGAGACCAACTCTCTAAAAATGGCGTCTGATGACTTCGTCATCGCCAGAGCTGTGGATCCAGCTGGCCAGTATCCCTAGAGCGGGCAACATCCGGTCACTGAGTTACACAACTAACGGCCCTTGTTGCCAGGCGAGAAACTGTTACTCTTGGTAGGAGTGGTAGCTGACCCTCGGAATTTAGATCACTTTCTAGAAGTAGCCACGGGCCCGGCACAAAGTCAAGCGTTAATTGAGAAATAACCAGACCCTCACCTTCCTACACCAGAGTCGATGACATTTCAACTGTCCAAGAGAAGACTTAAGTATTTTTGAATAAAATATGATGTGATAATTTATATTAAACACGGACATGAATGCCTTAGTCGGTTAGAAACCGCAGACCTCCATATTCGTCTGCATACTAGTATTCGGTGGTTGAGCTTTTGGGTCCAATTCCGATCTCCACCAGTTCTTAAATCTGTGATCGTTGAAATAGTCTCTGCAACTTGTGAGTTCAAATAATTCACGGACATTAAAGACATTGTCCCAGCAGAATTGCTATCGAGCTTAGGAAATAGCAGACAAGAAAAAAAAACAAATATATGTATGTATATATATGTAGTAGTTATTAATACATTGATTATGATTCTGTACTCAAAACCAATAAAACATCTTTTGCACAAGTTTCCCATACCCTAGGAATATGACTGTGCTGTTTCAAGTAGACAATAGTGATCGATACTATTGAAGTGAACATTGCGAACTACCTCCATTACTCATTACTGTAAGTGACGATGATTACTAGCAACTATTACCAGCAACGTGGGATACGAAGGTTCGATGCTGAGAACATTAACAATCACGGCCGTTTCCATCATTGATCGAAATCATATTTCACATCCTTTCTCTCCTTTAGGTATAAAATTAAAAAAAAAAAAAAAAAAAAAAAAACAGTAATCACATTTTAAATTTTTTATGTATGCCTCTTTGCAGTAAAAACCACTATGATAATTGGATTAGAGATAAACCGACGATTAATTGAAAATATATCTCACCAATTTGCAGCATTTTTACCCCTTTAAGTTTCAAATTTCAAAATGCCCCTTCTCAGTGCTTGTTCCACGCTCTGAAGAGTATCAATCTTCAAAATCTATATTTTCTAGGTCTAATGGTATGAACTGTCTTTTATGTCAGTCAGTGTATTTTTTTATGTATTAAGAAGATAATATCAATTGTTTGTTAAATGGTGCGTTTTAATTTTATACATGCTCTAAATAACCTGTATATTTAACACTTTTATTTAATTTGCTAAAAAATAATAACTAACATTATATTATATAAAAACTTTAAAATTTCTGGCAAATTTGAATATATTTTTTCTAACATTTTTGTTGCAATAAATTGCTGTTGCATACTGAGGTCATAAGTAATGATAGTTGTAGACAGTAACTATGTTTATAAGATGCGCCTAGTTTGTTTATTTCGTAGTAGAATTGTCACACATTCCTGCATTGGACCTTAGATAATTTTTTTACTTTTGAGTCACAGAAACAAAGAAGCAGATAGGTCAAATATTAAATGCCCGACAAACAGCTCATTGTCTCTAGGAGTGGAGTACTAAAATGGCATGAAGTGTTTTTGTAGAAAGTATTTTTCAACGAGACATCAATCAATGACCCTTTCATTTTCTTTGTAGAAAGCATGTGGCAAAGTACAATTTAGGTTACTATGAATGTTTTTAAGAAAACGGTTTATATTTTCTCAGCTGCAGCAACATGAATAAATTATTTTTAGCACTTTTGAAGATCTTGGTATTAATGCTCTTAATTAGTGGTCAGAAAATCCAAAGATATTGAGACACAGATTCAAATGCTTTTCGTACATAAATGCATTACAATCATTATTAACAGTAACACACGAAAAAAAAAATGTTCCAAACTACGCTACAGCATGTCTCACGAGCAATTTCTACAAACTCTTAAGAATAAGTCGCGCACGTCCTTACATAGTGTGTGACGCTTATGCTGCAGAAGGCGTCAAATTACTTAACTGTGCCATAAACTGCTCTATTAGTTCGTGACGATACATTATATGTGATGCTTATGCTGCAGAAGCCATCAAATTCCTTAACTGATTCATAAATGCCTCTCTAAGTTCCTCACAGTACGTAGTGTGTGACACTGATGCTGTAGAGGGCATCAACTTCCTTACCTGTTTCAAAAATGGCTCAATGAAGTCCTCACAGTATATAGTGTTTGACGCTTATGCTGCAGAAGTCGTCAAGTACCGAGTCTGCGCAAGAACTGTTCTCATACGTCAACACGGTACATAGTGTGTGACGGTTATAGTGCAGAATGCGTCAACTTCCTTGAATGTGCAATAAACTGCACTCTTTGGACATCACGGTACATAGTTTGTGACGCTTATGATGAAGATGGCGTCAACTTATAGACTGTGCCGTAAACTGATCTCTTATCTCCTCACGGTGCAAAGTGGGTGATAGTTATTGTGCAGAAAGCGTCAACTTCATTGTCTGTGCCGTAAACTGCCGTTAATATCCTCACAGTACGAAGCGTGTGACGCTTATGTTGCAGAAGGCATCAACTCACATCATTATGCCATAAACTCCTCTCTTAGGTCCAATACATAGTGTGTGACGGTTATGATGTAGAAGGCGTAAATTCCTTGACTGTGCCATGCACAGCAATTTAGCTCCTCACTGTATGTAGTGGGTAACGTTTATGCTGCAGAAGGTGTCAAATTATATTAAATTTTGACATAAACAGCTCTCTGAGGTAGTAGTGTGTGACGCTTTTGCTGCAGAAATTGTAACTTCAATGACTGTGTCCTAAAAAGCTCGCTTAGGTACTCAGGGTATATAGTGTGTGACGCAAATGCTGCAGAATACATTTACCCCCTTGACTGTGACATAAACTGCTCTCATAGGTCCTCAGAGTACTTAGTATGGGATACTTATGCTGTAGAAGGCATCAACTTACTTTTCCGTGCCATAAACTGCTCTCTTATGTCCTTACATTACATAGTGTGTGACGCTTATGCTATAGTTGGTGTCAAGTTACTCGACTGTGCTATAAACTGCCATCTTAGGTCGGCACGGTACATAGTGGGCGACGCAAATGCTGCAGAAGGCATCAAATTACGTGACTGTGACATAAACTGCTCTCTTAGGTTGTCACGGTACATAGTGTGTGATGCTTATGCTAAAGTGGAAGTCAAGTTATTCGACTGTGCTATAAACTGCCAACTTAGGTTGTCACAGTACATAGTGTGTGATGATATACTAAAGTGGGTGTCAAGTTACTCGACTGTGCTATAAACTGCCAACTTAGTTTGTCACAGTACATAGTGTGTGATGCTTATGCTAAAGTGGGTGTCAAGTTACTCGACTGTGCTATAAACTGCCATCTTAGGTTTTCACAGTACATAGTGTATGACGCAAATGCTGCAGAAGGCATCAAATTACGTGACTGTGACATAAACTGCCATCATAGGTTGTCACAGTCCATAGTGTGTGATGCTTATGCTAAAGTGGGTGTCAAGTTACTCGACTGAGCTATAAACTGCCATCTTAGGTTGTCACAGTACATAATGTGTGACGCAAATGCTGCAGAAGGCATCAAATTACGTGAATGTGACATAAACTGCCATCTTAGGTTGTCACAGTCCATAGTGTGTAATGCTTATGCTAAAGTGGGTGACAAGTTACTCGACTGTGCTATAAAATGCCATCTTAGGTTGTCACAGTACATAGTGTGTGATGCTTATGCTAAAGTGGGTGTCAAGTTACTCGACTGTGCTATAAACTACCATCATTTTACGTTTTCACAGTACATAGTGTGTGATGCTTATGCTAAAGTGGGTGTCAAGTTACTCAACTGTGCTATAAACTGCCATCTTAGGTTGTCAAAGTACATAATGTGTGACGCAAATACTGCAGAAGGCATCAAATTACGTGAATGTGAAATAAACTGCCATCTTAGGTTGTCACAGTCCATAGTGTGTGATGCTTATGCTAAAGTGGGTGACAATTTACTCGACTGTGCTATAAATTGCCATCTTAGGTTGTCACAGTACATAGTGTGTGATGCTTATGCTAAAGTGGGTGTCAAGTTACTCGACTGTGCTATAAACTGCCATCTTCGGTTTTCACAGTACATAGTGTGTGATGCTAATGCTAAAGTGGGTGTCAAGTTACTCGACTGTGCTATAAACTGCCATCTTAGGTTGTCACGGTTCATAGTGTGTGACGCTAATGCTATAGTTGGTGTCAAGTTACTCGACTGTGCTATAAACTGCCATCTTAGGTTGTCACAGTACATAGTGTGTGATGCTTATGCTAAAGTGGGTGTCAAGTTACTCGACTGTGCTATAAACTGCCATCTTAGGTTTTCACGGTACATAGTGTGTGACGCAAATACTGCAGAAGGCATCAAA
>PNEQ01027341.1:0-14533 GCA_003012365.1 Medauroidea extradentata
ATTATTTACGAAGCTTGCATTGCAAACAGCACCGATGTTGTAGCAATTTGTATGCCGCAAGGATGTTGTCAATATATATTATCTTGGTTACGCATAGTTTATGGTCTGATTGCTCAAATTAGAGTGTGTAGCGTTCTTATTTTTTTAATAAATTAAAATATTTTCGTGGGCTAGGCTCCTAGATTGTTTGCTGTCTCTTAGTAAAACTTCGCTTAAATGTTTTCCTAAAAATATTAAGTAATCAAGCACGTATAATATTGAGCATATCTAAATACGAAAATGCTTAAATTGCACTAATTCACAACTTGAAGTCCCAAATTTTCACGGGGGAGGACACCCCCCCCCACTTTATCAGAGGGGTTCAGTTTTCCATGATGTACACCCCCCCCCCCTACAAATTCCGAAACGTTACTACGTCCGTCTTCTCAAAATATTTCAGTATCGTTGCTGCCTAGTATTTTTGCTGCCTTATAAACCTTTATTTGTTTTATACATGCACTAGTTGCAAAATAAAGACGTGAGACAGTTAACACTTTATTATAATGTGAAAGTAGACATTTGTAGAATTAATACCAATTAAACTGCAAGATTATAATATTGACTAATAATACACCGAAATCTGAGATGTTTGTGGCACAATGTCAATATGTTTACTACTCATTAAATGTATAATTACTTATGAACATGAAATATTATCCATGGTTATTCTCTACTAAAGGCGGCTAAGAACTTGTTAACCGCAATATCTTGTTGCGATTTGTGCCCTTTTTCCCCACAGCCTTGGCTTGCCATTGTATGACGCCTCGCGCTCATCAGTCGCCTACGCGAAGGCCTGCCTGCCGAACATACCCGAAGCGGGACTTAGACAAATTTCCACCTTCACGAGTTGGCCCATATTTTGTGTCCATGACTGTACATGATATTATTTAACATAAGGAAGACTCGCCTGTGTCAGCTGAAGCGGTTCCTCCTTCCTCGTCAATGGCGACCTCGGCCGCGTGCACCATCTGTGAGACGTAGAGAGCCTGCTTGGAGGCGCCCTTCAGGTCAGCCAGATATCTGTCGAAGACGTCCTCCACCCCGAGCTGCGGGACAACATACTGTCAGCTACTACATCTACCACGAGCTAACACGATTGTATAACACTAATCCCTGTTTCAGTGGCGTATTGTGGTCGTATTACAAGCCATGCAGTGATAATCAATGACTAGGACCCGGTAGATTTCGCGAAAAGATTTTGGCCCCACTTTTTTTTTCAGTGCCTTAGGTGCACACCTGCAACTCAACTTCTTGGCTATTGGCAGAGTGTTTTTGTGCAGAGTAGTTATTAATTTGACTGTTCCAATCAGTATACGGATAACTCCGACACATCACGTCTGTGATTTGCGGGTTTAACCTCCAGACTCTGGGTGTTACGGCATCCAATCACTGACCACAAAGCAGATATGCAGGTGCGCACGTAAGACACTGAAGCAAAGTTCTGTAAAAATCTTTTCGCGAAAATTACCGGGCCCTACCAATGACTGTACTCAACACTGAGTTGTCTGCGGGACTATTAGACATGTAGGAGGAGGTATTCACAGCACGTGTTGATTGGATATTACAGGTAGGCACAAGCCGTGTCCGAAACTACTATTTAGGTTACTAAATCAACCACGTGACCAGGTTAGTGCAGTAAATATTTGGGGATATAGGGTGTAAAATTTATTGAGGTGAAATAGCATGCTAAATTCCCAAATAGCTCCGTAAATTCGTCGGCTGCTGTTTACTTACGTTTTATACTCCACTTTTTGGCTGAAAAACTTATACGTATCCATTAAAAACGGTAATAATGTACATTATAAGCCCGTCCCGTAGTATTAGTTTGTATGTAGCAAATAGTTTTTAATTGAAAAATTAATTTCGTATTTTATAAATAAATTAACTCTACATCAAAATCAATATTATCGCAGAATTCGTAGTTAAGGATGTGAAAAAACAGCTAAATAGTTAATATAAAATAACGAGTAGACCATTTATTCAACAGTGAAAAGTAAAAAAAAATTAACAAAACAACAAATTCGAAACTACCAACAAGAAAATAGTTTCTAAATTTGCCGCACGCAGCACTGTTTTATAACGTTCCAATCTATCCACTCTAAATTCGCAAACCCTAAATATCTAAAATCTTCGTTTCGGACACGGCTACACGGTGTCTACGTGCTCAAAGTGTACAGTCGGAGCTTATATTGCATGCCTTGGAACACGACCACCACACGCCACTGCTCTGTTGTACAATTTTCTGGGCTTAGCTAAGTTACGGTAATAATAATATCAAGTAAAGAGTGAACACGGAAACAGGGTGTCACACCCTGAGTGTCAGACATTTGACTGGGCACTCATAGGTGTCTGCTGAACCCTGAAGGAAGACATGGAATTAAGCCCTACTATGTAAACAGACTAAATACGAAGCACGGGGGAAACACGTTGGCCAACAGCAACGTCCGCCCCGTTTTCCACATTCGAAATATCTAGGATCGACCAAAGCGGGAATCGAATTCGGATCGGCTTGGTGGGAGACGAGCGCTCTAACCACTGAGCCGATTAACGCGCAGTATCAATGATAAAATAATGCAATACTAGCGTATTTTATACAGTACATCAATTCATACAGAGACATACCTTACATACAAAAATTGTAGATGTAAGAAAACGTTGAATGTTTAGTAAACTTGGCATAGAAAATAAAATTTGCGTACCTAAATTAAGTGTAATATGTATTTATGTGCTATAAATAATAAAACACAGTTTGCAAGCACATATAATCGTATGAATGGTCATGCTAAAACTGTAAAAATTGTCTTGCTTTCTCTCATTTAAGTAAGAAGCATGGTAACCTCACCCGCTGCAGGATAGGTATCATGTCGAACCTGGAACTCAGCTTGAAACGAGGAATCATTATCTCCATGTCAAATGGTAGTACATCGTCCCATCTGAGAATATCCCATATGTGGCTATAATTCAGCTTCTTGAGGACATTTTTCAGGTCATGCCTCTTGATGGGAAGGACAAACAGCATGCTGAACCTTTCCCCCTGTAACGTACAATGAATGAGAAACATTACGACTTATCTTTATTTATTATTGAAAACAACAGAACCAAGTTTTTGCCAGACAAAATATTGCATGCAGTGAGAAAATTGAATCGAATTGACATTCCAGTGAAAAATAATTGAACCTTGTCTCCATCAGAAAACTAATCAACAATGCTAGCTCGGTATAAAACATTTTTCTGCTTTGAAACGGTTTTACGAAACTTATTTTACTTCTATATCCGGTGATTACGTAGAACTAATACGCTTTTTGTAAGACTGTTTCAAATCCGAAAAAAAAAATCGCAACATGTTTTAACGTTAACTTAAAATTTATGCATAATCTCCTAATGCATATCACAGTCAAATTAAAAGTTGCCTACATGTTAGTACGTTTACACGAAACTATTTACACCTGACTTTGAAATAAAATGTTTGGCTTGTGGTGCCGTTACTTATACCTGTTACCTCAAAACAATGCCCTGTGTTAGGACAATCAAGTTTCGGATTTTAGTATTTGAGTAAATCACCCAACCTCTTAAGATATCCCTAGGCTTGCATCGCAAACATTCCTCTAGTTTATCCGCATCCCTGGCTTTTCGCTTATAAGATATTAGCACCGTATGATATTTTTTTCTGTAAGAATATTTTATTACGTAATTATTGATATTGGAAATATTCGTATAGGTTCACTGACCTTATGGCTAGCCTTCGAGAATATCTGTGTACTCAAGTAAATAACAGTTTCTCATTGGCTGCTCTCTGACGCCGTGATAACACATGAATGAACTTACAGTTATTTGCATTTTTGTTATTGATTGAACTTTCTCCAGGAGGTGTCAAATTACTGAAGAGCAAAAATGACACGAACTTACAGCTGCTTCCATAATCACACTCACGACATTATCGACTGTGTGAATATTTACATACAGTCTAACATCTGTTAAACTACAGCATGTTGTTATACATTCATTATGACTGAACAAGATTATTATGGCAAAGTTTTCGAAAAATGGATTCTGGATAACGTTGCCACATTTATAAAATGGCAATTTTCTCTTTAGTGTCTCTCTAGAAATCGGGATATCTTTATTTAACCAGCTATATACAATGGGGCAGTCAACAAGTTAATCGAATTGGCTCAGTTTGTTTTATATATTGATACGTGCTGGAAAATTCTTCACAGCTCTGTAGCGGATATGTACCTTGAAAGGTAGTCGGATCCACTTCACACCTAGTAAACTGTTACGTCCCGTCACCACACCTGAAGCTGTCTTCGTCATAAAGGGCACAAGTACATCCACTCCCTTTCTTCTGCTGAATGTCATGTTCAAAGTGTTCTCCTTGTCAAACGGTTCCTGCCAAGGGCTCTTGAAATAGATGGAATTGACCATGACCATCATTGTCTCTGGGTCCAGCGCTGTGAACAAAATAAATACTTCCGTGACACAAATGTGGGAATTGAATGAAGAACCAAAAAATATAGACAGAAGGACAGTTGTTTTGTAATAGAATTACAGATATTTACATTTTTTTAATTGATTATTTTTAATGATTATTTCTTTAATTTAATTTATTTATTTTGTTTGATGAACATTTCTTATTTGATGATGATTGATATAAAATTAAGTTTAAAGTAATATTTAATTGTCATAATTTCTATGTTTTGATTCACTTCTCTGTGTACTAGTATACTCAGGAAGTTTATATGACTTAGATATATAGACCAGATCCTGTAATACTTAAGTTCTTACTCCAAGTTGGAGGAATTTTAGGTAATTTCTCTGAGGCTAGGGCTAGAACCGACGCTATTAGCGATGGCTCGGTCTTCTATTCTTGACTCCCGAAGCAAATAGACGCAGCGGCCGGCTCTTTCCCGTGTGGGAAAGTCAGTTCGTCCTGCCGCCGTAGTAAGCTTAGGAAACCCAAGGGAGTGGGTTTAGGGCTTATTCAGAACACTTAATTAAGTTCACCGACTAAAGAAGTGGCTGATTTGTGTTAAAATGTAGTTAAGTTTTTGGTGAGCTGCAAGCCAACATGGAAACTACTTAAGGCGTTTTTTTTTTTTTTTTTTTTTTTTTTTTAGTCTACAACTCTATTGATATGAACTGAAATCGTATAAATCATCATTCAAGTTTGACTGTGTTAAAATTTTAATAATTTCTCAAACAAATTTCAACAGTTAAACTCTTTTAATTTGATTTGGAACTGATCAATTAACTCCTGAACACTATTTTTTTTAACTTAGCCAAATAGCTAATAATACCGAGCCTAACCAGAGGTCTGAGATATTCTATCTCAGCTCTACTGACTGAGCTAAAAATATTATTTATTTGGCCGAGCATATTTCAATAAACTTTGAAATAAATTCAGATACAGAAGCTTTATATTTTACGTTTTTTGTGGACTTAGTAATGTGCCATGTTACTGATTGGGAGACGGTAATTTTGGTT
Organism: Medauroidea extradentata; assembly: GCA_003012365.1. NCBI lineage: Eukaryota > Metazoa > Arthropoda > Insecta > Phasmatodea > Phasmatidae > Medauroidea > Medauroidea extradentata. The sequence goes on from PNEQ01027341.1 coordinate 5,524, forward strand.
AGTCATTTGCCCAAGGTTGTAGGGAACAGCACCTTTAATTCTCATGCTCTTATTTATTTTAATTAAATACTTCAATTTTCAAAGGTATTTCTGTGTGTTATATGTATCTCCAGTATTCTGCACTCCATTCGCCGAATTCACTAAAAATTTAATTCACAATTATATTAATTTTCACAGCAAATTGTACTGTCTCAATTAACACCAGTATACAATAAAGATAGTTTCAACCAACAACGGAAAAACATTTATTTGTGGTCATACTAGTAACGTAAGGACGTAAGGTTGCCGTTGCAAAGTAAAATATCACTTTGAAATATTTTACGTTTTGTACACATTGACATTTAAAGGATATATAGTATTTAACCGAGGAGTTCGGCAAGAAAATATAGTTAGGAACAACAAATGTTTCTGGTTTTACTTAAATATTCTAGATATATTTCAATGCAATTCTGACAATCATACAACTATGAGTGATAATATGTCCAACCTGCAATCTTCTTGAATCTATTGGTATTAATATTTTACTGAAGTTTGTTTTGTAAAATTTGCAAAATAAATTTTTTTCTCATTACATATTTTACTTTCGAGCACATATATTCAGAATATCCGTTTTCGGTTAGCAATATTAAAAAAAATTGAGTTCCGACACTTAGTACTTACTTATAATGCCAGACTGACTTACACTTCCCAAACACTCTAAACTTGACTCAGTGAAAAATGAAGAGAAGCGAAAAGATTTTGGCCAGGACTTAAGGCCTCTCTCTTTAGTTTCGCAGTGGTTTCGAAAATGTATTTTTTTTTAAAACTCAAATTAACACATATATCAAAAATTCATTCCTACATTTCTAACACTTATATATCGTCGTTTGTATCTGAAGTTTTCTGTTGCAATACACCAAACGGATTTTTAGATTCTTGCCCCTGAAATATCACACATATTGTTGTAAAAAAAAAAGCCAAAATGAAGCGAAATAATTTTTTGCTAGTAAACGGTGCATTATATAAAAAAAACGGTCTGGCAAAATTGTGTATCGTATGACTGTACACAGTCTCAATGTTTTTTCAAAGCATTTGGTTAAAAAAAATATTCCAGTTATTTGCAATTGTTTGAAATAAATTAACGCTCATAGCCTTAATATGTCGATTTTAAGCGCAGGTGAAGGGGAGTGAGAAAGGAACCACTTCGATGTAATTCCAGACGTTTCTGTCTATAAAGAGCAGCAGCTAAAGGTATTGGAACCGTGCAGATTTATTCAGTGACAAAATGCTACTGATTTAAATATGATTACCGCTAATTCTTAGAGAGTTTTACCTACACGTTAGCTGATTTTCAACTATTTCTATGTGTTCAACAATCTGAAACATATTGTTAATTGCAATTTCAGTGATTAAAATTTATCTGATTGTAACCTTTGATTCGTATTTAGAGTGTATGGTCCGCGTTAAGTCGTTTATGCTAAAATAACTAGGTCCTTTTATCAGTTCCTTCATGGCATATTTTGTGTATTTTGTACGACTATAACAGCGAAATTTATACCCTCCAAAGGTTTCTATGCAAGAAAATTGTCTTTTTATTTAAATTTTAATGTAAGACAAAATTGTAATTTAATTTCACTTCATTTTAGGACCACGATTATTTCATTCACTGTCAAGCTTATTTAATCACACGCCAGCTTCATGTAACTAAATAAGTCAGCAATGTGATAAACACAGTTATCACCGTGAAAGAATACGCAAATGAAATGAGATACACTGGAAGTTTAAAGTATTAAATAATACGTAATCTTTTTCGTGCATTCCTAAACTGAATAGAGGCCTTTGAACGGACAAGCAAATGAGCATAAATAGGTAAATGTTGAGGATCCAGATAAGTTAAGTTATTTTTAGCCACGAGGTTGTGAACGCTCATCCATAGGCAGCATATCCGATCAACGCAGATCAGTACCTCTTAAGCAATCTACGAATTTCGGACGGGGCTGAATGATTGGTACACGGCAGTACATCAAAAATACAAGAGGGAAAGTAGTATACTTAAAAAACGGCAAAATTCATAACATATTCAATAAACTATCGCTTGAACAGATTGTTGTTTGGCCGCCGAATAACAGGGGATGAGGCAAGTAAAAAGAGGCTCGGCTGGGACTATTCCAGGAATCGACTGATGTGATTTCAGGAAACTCTATAAAATCGAAATCAGGGATGACCGCAAAAGTAATGGATCTTAAATAACTTTATACGTACCGTAAATCGGGGTAACTTCGGCAAACATATAATGTTCGTTTTTACGTCGTATAATGAAGAAAATTTTAAACACTGAATCAATATGATATTTTTAAGCATTCGGCTCTATTACGTATGTCTTCTCGATCTGAAACCCGATGCTAATGCACTGAAAGTTGCCTTGCAGGGCCAAAGTAACATTGGGTAGGTATGTGCACAACATTTTGGGCAAGGGAGCTTTTCCCAGCGCAACAGGTGCCAAAATCTCTGCTACTGCTGGCGCTCACCCCAACCTTGTGAACCAGAATATAGTCTATACTGTATAAGTTTGCCTGATTTTGTTACCTCCCTTCTGGGAACGATGCCAAGCAGCTTCTCTGTCTTAGCCTTTAAACCATTCTAAGTTCTTGGGAAAACAGTGTCTCTGCAATAGTGTTTACAGACACTCTTCTCAGAAGAGAAATGCCACAAGCAGAAATACATTTTCCTCAAAAGAAAATGCCACAAACAGGTAAACTTATACTGTGCAGACATGTAGGCATACCTTCAGTGAAGATGTGCTGCAGACGGCCGTGTGTGGCCCTCCTTGCGAAGAAGTTGATGGCTCTCAGCGCGCGGCCTGGGCGGTGAAAGTCCAGACGCTCGAAGCCTGTCCGGAACTCACGCCTCACAAACTCCTTGAAGCCAGGTCGTAGCTGCAGGCTGTAGTTAGTGAACACGCGGTTAGTGACCTGCAGCCTGGTTGGCGACACGACTTGCTGCACCTGGGAGTAAAAACCGTTATGAAAACTCACGAGGTGGGGTAGGGTCGGTTGTCTCAGTAATGTGACCGGGGTTTGTCGGTCACCAGAGGTTAGCCGAGATGTCATCAGCACTTGTAATACTGTTCAGAGTTTGAGGTGGCTGGAATAATATATGTATTTATTTATTTATCACGTGTTAAATATTATCATAAATGTGGTATTCGGGGACCATTTTTACATATTATTGTTCGTACAAATTTATTCGTTTCGTGCTTGTTTATTCGATGCTTGCGACACTGTGCATTCAGTTTCAGGTCGTTGTGGTTCTGGTTATGTCTGCTGTTCATAATTTTTTTGCGCCAATTGAGTAGTTTCCTCTTCCAACATCAGTTTGCACTACTTAAGAGTCAGTTTTCTTTCTACATGTAGATTTATTGATCTTCCTTGCCTATTTTTATTTTACGACCAGTAGTTCCAAAAGAACCACAACTGAAGCACAGCTATTTATCTTGCCTCTCGGTAGACGTAAAAAATGTAAACCAGGAACTCATAAGTATGTATTTTTTAGTAAGTTAGCTTAGTTAAAAAATACATAATTATGAGTTCTTAGTTCACATCGTTTACGTTCACGGAGAGGTTAGATAAATAGCTCTGTTTCCATTGTGGTACTATTGGAATTTTCGGTCGTGAACCAAAAATATGCAAGTAAAACCAATAAATCAACAAGTAGGATGTAGAAACGAGGAATAGATGAAGAAGTTGCTCTCATGACATCTATAACGTGTTGTTATGGCCCATTCTTGATGTCGCTTGAATCAAACATTAAGTATGAGGCAGGTACGCCTAGGCAAGCTGCCCTGAACATTCAACCTAATAAATTTTCCTAACTAGGCCAGTCCAGGTGAGGATTTAATTTTACAATGAGACAGCAGAATTCCCCACTCCAAAAGCCCTAAATGAAGATATGAGTTGGCACATTGGGCGATAAAGAGGCGTGTGACGCTATCAACGGCTCTGTCTGCTACATATCGACACCCGTGTCACTTAGCTACCAGGATGCACCAGGAAGTACACATACGAGAATGTTCCGATCGTCATAACTGTAACAAGGCATCAGCTTCGGCAACATGAATAAGGCGGGACTGTTGAGACATAATAATCCAGTACATTGTAGCTTCATTGTTTAACTTTGTAATGTTGCTTCATATCGTATTTAAATAGAATTTTATAATGTAATATTAATCGTAAGACTTAAGAAATTTAAGAAATTACATACGGTATCTTACACCAACGGACGCGTATATAATAGCATGTCAGCCCTTAACACATACGCAATAACTTAGTGTCATCATATTAGCATAATGAAAAGATTAAGTAACCTACTTGAATGTTTGATTTATAAAATCATCACAGTGAGTTAACTTCAATCGTGTTACCGTTTGCACACATGAAGCTGAAATTGTGTCCTACCCACCCTAACATCGAGAGTTCTTATGACCGTCTATAAAATCAATCTGACAGTTATGATAACGTTGCTCTCTCTCTCTCTCTCTCTCGCTCTGTGGCGTATAACACATTACCTGGATGTTGATATCAGTTTTCTTTGTTCTCAGTATAGTTTCGCAATCCACTTACGCTCGAAAATAATACATATGCTTTAGTTTATTACTTGTGGCTATGGTGAGTCTGGATTGTGTGCTGGGTAGGACAAAATTTTAGCTCAAGGCGTTCTAACAATTAACCTAACAAAAGTTCTCAAGCGTTTATTAGTAATTCACGACTTCGACTTCTCTATCAACTCCTGGTTATCCTGCCGATAATAAGGATAGGGATTTGCAAGTTGAATTATGTTAAATAGGGCTCAGTCACCTACCAAGATATCTCATTCGGAGCAAAACAATGTTCTGTGTCGATGAGAGGAAAATATTGCTACATGAATAAAAATAAAGTGTGGGGGGGGGGGGATTTGGCCGGAGGTATAATAATGGATGTTAACTCATGCACAGTTTTCGGGATTTTAATAAAACCGCTAAAATTATCATGTGGCAGTGTGAGCCGCACCAAGATGAACAAAAACGTCACTAGTGGCATATATGTAGGGTCGGCAGGTACTGTGCACCAAGTCATACAATTTAGTTCTCGCCAGGACTCAGTGGTAGGAAGCACCGGCCAAAATATCTTGACTTCACCTTGCAGAAGGCAGAGAGGCGGTCCAGGACGAGGCCGGCGTCGTGATGGTGTAGGTGCAGCGCTCTGTCCAGCTGCCAGGCAGATCTTCCCCGGGCGCCCAGAGACAGAACTACCAGCACGACGGCCACTCCAGCTGGGGCCAGCACCACGTTGGATGTCGCGTCTGCTGTCTCCTGTACGCGTCAACAAACAAAACTTTCCTGTCACAACCCCTGATTTCTGCCAAAACCACTTTGTATCTGTACCTTACGTGTAGACCTGCGGCTCATGCTTAGTGGTCAGTGATTGGGGGTTTTGAACTCTCAACGTCTTGGAGTTATACCCACAACTCACAACGTGTGGCGTTGCTATAACCTTGTTCTAATTGGCACAGTAAAGCAAAAGGCGTATCTGCACAAATAACAATGACGTAGAGCTGCAGATGTCAACGTAAGGCATTTAAGGGCGTTTGACCCGTAGAATATCATTGTTTCATATTTGTGCCAAACACTATTCAACTTTTGCACATCAGAAAACACGACATTTCTCCAAATAAAAAAAATTAGGCCCCATAGTTTTTGCACAATCACTCATCAAAGTCCCAAAATGGCTATTGCGGTGTAGCCAAAATCAAAACAAGTAATTAACTAGTGAATTCAAAATTACAGCATCTGAAAGTCAATGTATCAATGCATTTTATGACATGTTTGATAAAAGTTAGTTTTGAATATTTCAATAATAGCCAACAGTCAAAGTTATGCAAATATTTACTCATTTTCATCAATTTAAAAAAAAAAAATGCAATAATGTATCGCTTTGTATTTACGAAAGTGTCTTGAAGTAGCTCACATCAATATGAATTATCTTGTTTCTGCAAGTTAATTATTTTTTATTATTTTGGCTACACCGCAACTGCCATTTTGTGACTTTGAGAGGTGATTGTGCTAAAACTATGGGACCTAATTTTTTTTATTTGGGGAAATGACATGTTATCTGATGTGTAAAAGTTGAACAGTGTTTGGCACAAATATAAAATTTTTAATTTTTACGGGTCCAACGTCCTTAAACTAGTGGTTCACAATCTTTTTGCGAAGTATTTATGTATCTTGTAATATGATTTCAAATCAAACCTAGTACCAATATTTTTTGTGAAACGGAAGTTGCAATGTAACAGTTTAAATATTAAGTGCTAACATTTAACTAGTAAGAATGCTGTTTGTAGTAGGCTAATAGGAGTTAAGAAATTCCACATGCTCGGAAGTGTAATATTTAACTTTTATAGAGTAAAATAAATTAATTTCCCTTTAATTTACACTTAAATATAGTAACTACAATCTTAATAAGCAGATATTTTAAACTTCCAATGTGCTGTAAATATACAAAATATACAGTGTACGGAATGGGTGTGTAAGCTGCACACTATGTAAATACTCCACGAAATTGAAGACGAAAGTGTTAGTAACCAAACGCCGAGTGATGAATAGAGACCTGTTTTGGATACAAGCTATGGCTCGAACAAATAGAAGTACGTACTACTTTTGCCATTGAAGCTTGCTTGATTTGGCATATCTGTGAGGACGATAAAGCCCGTAATAAAGATTCAAATAAATGAAGGGCCAATCACGTGGTATCGCAATGTCAGCAAGCAGCAAATGAATAGCTTTTGTCTGCTTGAATTCACATACAGGTTGTCCCTAAGAAAGTTCCAATAATTACAGAGGGTGTAGTATGCATCAAAAGAAAACATATCGGTCCTTCACTCACATGTCGTTGTGCAGCATCCTCCATATATGATGTGGATGCGATGCAATCCGGGTGTTCCAATTGGGTGAGTCCATGCGACGTACGGCGGAGGGCTGTACTGCACTGTATGGCGGTCACATCGAGTACCTGTTGTGACGAGTATTTCAGGGACATGGTGTTCATGTGTAGTACACCATAACTCAGTATTACTAAGGTTATTTATACTACAGGTTAGAAAGATCAATGTTATAAGTGTGGCACAGGAAAAATTTCTGCCACTTGAGCGCTGGTATCGCTAGTGCACCAACCTGACCAATCAAAGAGCTTTCCTCAATTTTAAGTTACATTAAGTTGATAATTTCAAACGCCAAATTAGTTTCTTTTCACTTAAAATTAAATTAAATTACTACTATAATTTCACAGTTTATTTATAATTAATTTTACTACGGTTTCGTACTTTTCTGGTCTCTTAGCGATTGAAGCGAAACTAGTGGCAGAAATTTTCCCTGTGGCAAGCTCTCCCATAAGAAAATGTATTTTATTTCTAACCTGTAGTAGAATTAACCTTAGTATTACGTTTACGACGTCTGTGTATAGGACCTATGTGTCTTTTTTTGATGAATACTACACCCTCTGTAATTATTTGAACCTATTTACGGGACTCTCTGTGTATTATTGGAGACTAGTTTACAGGTCAGTGAAACCGCGAATTTTTCAGGTCTCTAACGATGATGTTTATGTGAACAATGTGGCAACACAGTGCGCAGTTAGTCTATCTTTTCTTGCACCAGTAATTAGATATAGTGCATAACGTGCAACAGCACTGACAGAGTTAGACATTTTTCTATTAACGAGCGCACTTTTATAACAGCTAGTAAATTCCAAATTAGAAACTAAATTAAATAATTTATTTTTACTAAACTTGCCAGAGGAATAAAAAAGGTGAAACTTAACACGTAAATCATTAGATACCAAATAATAGTGCAAAACAGACCAAAACATAACATGCCAACAAAAACAGTGCACTCGTTCAGGGAATAGACTATAGTCCTCTTTAAATCCTTAATATAATGTCCACAAAAATTACAAGTACAATACCTATGGAGTGCAAGAAGGGACTTACTCCATGCTGTGTTACCACACTGTGCACCAAGATATTTTCATACGTTGGCCACTACAATTTCACCCCCCAGTTTCACTCAGGATTCACTTGTTCTTCTTATAATCCCGTCTAGGGACATTCTGTACATCTCTCATGCAGTACAATAAAACTTGTTATTGTAGAACACATACGGTATGAACACTCGCCTTCAGTAGGTCTACTGAGAACTCGACCGCAGTACCACGGATACTGTCTGGGGTGAGTCCACACACAGCCACGCACCATGACACAAGAGCCAGCAGCAGGCATGCACCTGCAACACGAGTCCAGCACCCAACTCTTCTCAAAATACTTGATTGCGAGTACTAATTACAAGCGTAATGTACGGCGACGTTTGAAACACACATGTGTATTGTCACGGGTGGAGCCGTTGAGGGAGCTGAACTGTTGCCACAGGAAGAGAAGCTTTCCAGGATTTTCTCTGGCGAAGGTGAATTTGTAAAGAGACTGAAAGGGCAGCACTTCCAATTTCTCAAATCATATTGGTCTTAGGGCTTTAACAATCCTAAATTCTTGCCACTTGGAAGAGGAGCCATTCTGTGGTATGTTTGCCTCTTGGCAGGGCAGCTTTCAAATTTGTTAATTTTGGTTAGCTCAGACTATATTATGTTATGTCAGGATATGTTGCCTCCTCGAAGGAACAACAATTCAGATAACCCTTCAAGTACACCACTGCTAGAAAAGTCCTAAAGTGCTATTCTTCCAAGGGGCAACAATTCAGATAACCCTTCAAGTACACCACTGCCAGAAAAGTCCTAAATTGCTATTCTTCCAAGGGGCAACAATTCAGATAACCCTTCAAGTACACCACTGCCAGAAAAGTCCTAAAGTGCTATTCTTCCAAGGGGCAACAATTCAGATAACCCTTCAAGTAGGGCCTACACCACTGCCAGAAACGTCCTGAAGTGCTATCCTTCCTAGGGGCAACAATTCAGATAACCCTTCAAGTACACCACTGCCAGAAAAGTCCTAA
>PNEQ01027347.1:0-54336 GCA_003012365.1 Medauroidea extradentata
AATATAGTCTTTTGAACATTTTTTTTAAGGTATTTGACATGGCGACATGTGAAATTCAAATCATTACGTACAACAAACCATATTTTTTCCCTTAACGTAAAAAAGAATTTTGCTATATCTTGAATAGTTCGTTTTTAAGATGATTGAGAAGAGGTAGTTGTTTTCCAAGTTCTGACAAGCGGTACAGAAGCCCCTTAACCATGAAATTGAAACTAATATTTTTTACCCTTGCGTGCAAATCTATGAATGCGCAACCTTTTTGCTTTCTGCAACTACCAACTTACAAATCAGCATGTTTGTAAAGAAGCTTTGTTTCCCACAGTACTTTTCCCCTGCGGTGTGACGTCAGGGGGCGTGTACTTCGAGTCGTCCATTGTTCCTCAGACAACTCAGAGTTGTATACACTGCTAAGTAATACTTTCCTTAGAACACTTCTACGGTTCGCAACTGGACATGATGCAATTACGAGCGAATTCAGCAGAGTAGCATTTGACCAACAATAATATCAAAATTAAAGCTTGTATTAGCTGTCAAAAAGCATTAAACATACTTACAAATCCAAAAAGGATTATATTTAGTACAAAAATATTCAAATTTAGTTAAAAAAATCTGTGTGTCTGTGAGTTTGTAAGTCGATGTGTGCATTTTTGTATGTCCTCGCCCCAAACATTTTCAGTCCGTCAACCGTATTAAAAAATAAAACAAGTGTCTGCATGTTTAGAGTCGTAGGCCTACACGTTCAGCCGTTACCGTGAGGCAGATGTCGCTTAGTACCGCTGGAGGGTGGCGAGTGGTTGTTTTCTAACGCGACAATTTGGTTTTTACTGTATCTGGTTGCCTACTTATTTGTACAAAAACTTTCGAAATAGAGTTAGGGAACAGACGTCGTATTATGTAGACTGTAAATATTTTCGTACTTTTAGGAAACATCTGTTTAAAATTTTAGTGACTACAGTCGTTGTAGACATATTACAAAAATTCCAGGAGAATGTTGCTTTGAAAAGAACAAAAGGAAAGATTTATTTTAACGTTCAATTACAGTAGAAATTATGTATGAAGTAAACAAAAAGAGGTATGAATGACGTCCAGAAATCTCCTTAATGTTACTGGCAAAATGTTGAACGATGGTATTTTGCCCGTTCAGTGTGGCAACATACCATGTATAAAAGTCCCTCTTACTCTCCACGTCCAGATATCATACGTACATTACGTCGCGTAAACGTAAAATCATGTTAAACTGTTAGTGATTTGAACTCGCGCCTATATGATGAGTCATAACAATGATAGAGATCTGTGAAGCGGAAGAGGTGACGTATTCTGTGCTATGTTGCCACATTGTGTACGTAAAATGACATCGTACAACGTTGCTTCTAACATTTTCGTCTTCAATTTAGTCCAGGACTCGCGTGGTGTGTTTGTTACTGGTCCTGTCTGGACATTTTGTGTATTTATGTTTTATGTGGCAATAACAAGATGTAAGCGGCATAACTGAGGTTATGTTTTTCTCTGAATTGGGAAAAAAATTATCTATGCTTTTGTGAATAAATTGTACGGGAGGATGGAATGTATCACTCCTTAACAGAGAGACAGAGAAAGAGATAAATTATATCAGGATTCGATCTTATATGAGTGGTTTACATGCTTTTCAAGTAATGAAATAACATTATTTCTACATGCAGCGCTATATTTAAAATGTATTACCCAAATCATCTACGCACTATTATAGATTGTTCATATATTAGGCATTGATTATTAAAATAAAAGGAATTTAAATACTTGTATTGTTTGACTGATTGATAATAGTATGGGCAGCACTTAACCTATAGGTCTTGTGCGCTGGTGAGGAGTGACATGATGCTAGTATAGAGCATAGTCGGTACGATGGGAATGGGGAAATAGGAGATCCCCGAGAAAACCCTCTGACTAGCGGCGGCGTCCGACACATCTGATCACTCAATCATGCATAGTTCGCTAACCAGGCCAGCACAGCTAAGGAATAACACATATTTATATTAATCATAAACTGGATACAACGCGACAATAAAAGTTTGCTTCAAACTACTTAACTATGCATTGTGGTTCGTCACTTATGGGAAAATGGAATCGGTTCTAAACAAGCGGCTTGTGAAGACTTAAAAAAATGTGATTATTAAGAAATACCAGTAACAAAAATGTACTTGTAATAAAATAAGGTATAGTAATAAAAAATTACTACAACTGAACTACTAAAACAATTTGTAAAAATAAATTACAAATTATTAAATAATACGTTATGTACAGTTTCCCTGAGCGTTTTAACCTAAAAAATTATTATTGACATAATAATTAATAACGTGCCCCACAAAAAAAATTAATTATTATAATGGCTCAGTCAAATTATTCCCGGTACTCGGTTAACGCGAGCATTGCCTTGTTAGTCGCTTCCAACGTGAGTGAAACAAGAGATCAGAATTTGAAAGTCAACTTCCATGGATACTTCCTTGAATCGTGATGTTGGTTATCCAACAAGTTACCGAGTGTCAGACTGCAGTGATATTAAACATCTGAATTTAGTTCGGTTATTATCCCTGAAGTCTCCGTTGACGGTCTCCAAAATCTTTGACATCTGGTAACATTTCCTGCAGTGACAGTTAACTTCTTCGCATTAGAATCTACGTCAATAAATCTTCTTGCAGTCTGGAAGCTCCAGATATTTAAAGTTATTCGCTGTTTTGAATTTTCTTCATGAGACCTACTTATTATCGTTTGGATTTTAAAAAGTTCGCTTTCAGATTTCAAATCTCTTTTATTTGTTTAAGCACTATCCAATGAGACGAACTATTCATAAATGTATTTATTAATTTGTAGACTTTTATGAAGTAATAACTTTTAATTGCAATATAAACAGTTGTGTGTGATTTGTATACAACCTTTAAGGTTTTTAGCCAAAATTAAAAGCTCTGTAAAAGTTTTAAACTTTTTGACACGAATTTTTATGTAATTACCATCATCTTGATATTATTTAGGTTTCCTGGCAGGTTATCATTTCAGTGTTTCCAAATTAATTTCACACGAGAAAAGGGTGCATGTTATGTAATCACTCTATGTACACACACATTGAATAATCTCTATTTACTAAGTACATTATCTATTTTGTAGAATCAAAATTATGTACTAAATATTTTCATTTTAATTTTTTGCAGACATGCGAGGACTGCAAGAAATTCTGTGTTGTAACTCTTAACGATAAAAATTATTTTTTTTCTGAGAAAGGACAAATATTACAATTTTGCGGAACAATAATTCATCATGATGGCTTCATAAAAATCCATTTTAATTGGCAATAAACACTTAATAGTGTTTAACTATGCTTAGCCTACACTTGGTGCCGTAGGGTAGTAATCAAGCGAAGTGGCATAGTTGCATCACACTGAAATCGCAATCTTCACGTGGACATAGGTCCCACTAGCAGTTCAGCTACCATAGTTTAGAATTCCTTGGTTTTCCTACATCACTGCAAGATAATTCTGGTACGGTTCTTTAAGGCCATGCCCGGTAGTTTTTTTCACGTTGGTGCAAAAAACTCAAAAAGTTTTCAACCAAATGGGTTGAAAAAAATTGAGAGCGTGTGAAGTCATACTATGCACAATTATATGTAGGCTTTAAAAAAATGAGTCGTTTGCCAGTAAAAAAAATATTTTGTGCCATTTTGGCTCATTTTCATGCTAAAATATGTGATACTTTGGGTGCAAGAATCTACAAATCCATTGTGTTCATTGCAACGGAAAAATTCAGATAGAAACTTTGATGTATTAGTGACAAAAGAATGTAGCGATTTTGTGATAGAGATATTAGTTCATTTTGGAAAAATTATTTTCGAAATCACTGCAAAACTACCAGGCATGGCCTTAATTCAGACTCTTAATGACTTCTTTCTCGTTCACTGTCCGATCGCCTGGTTCCGTAATTTACGAACGAGAAGTTTCGGAGCTATCTACATCACATAATGTCATATGTAACAGCTTACTCGCGAAATTTTCTCTGCCATAAGTTAACGGTCTGCCCAAGCCGCACTAAGGCGTACAGAGCTTCGGTAGTTCCAGATTTAGGTCTCGAAAATTGCTCAACGTGCGTAAGAAATGTCTGCTCTGGAATAGCATTCAAAGTACCGTAAAGTGGGGTTGCTTTGCCTAACTTTTGTGTTACTTTGCAACACATATTTTAGCAATATAAAAAGTTTTGAAAAATCTCAAATTGTTGAGGACTTCCCCATTCACAGCTTTAACAATAAATGTACTTTAAAGTTTTAGGTATCTTGGAATTCTCTCACAGAAGGATATAAATATTGTGATGCAAAGTTACCCAAGGGGTTGCAAAGTAACCTCACTTTACAGTAGCCTACGTTACAAGTATCAGTACCAATTTCAGCTACTCTGTTTATGTTCAAAGTTAATTCACTCTCCTAAAAATGGCAAGAATATGTGTTTTTGTGGTCCGTACTAGTTATGAAAATATTGATGCAGAATATTTTGTAAGTTGTAGTCGTTAGCAATACACCTTTTAGCTTTAATATTACGTGATAAAATAGCAGGGGCAGTTAAATGACTCATAATGGCAAGTTCTTGGGCGAGAAGAAATCACGTCATATATTGACTTACATCTAGAGGCTAGGATGAGGCTTGGTACGCATGTTGTGTCGTCCTTACCGCTGCAAGACTTCTAGGCCTCGAGTGTTCAACATACGATCACCTAGGTGACTACAATAAACTAGGAGAAAATGACATTGTTTTCTAATTACTAATGCTTACAGTTGATGTGGTTTACGTTTTATTAAAGATAAAGTAAGGTACTTAAATATATTTTTAATGTGGCTGCTAATTAATACTTTACAAACTCGGAAAGTTCATTAACTAATAAAATGTTATGTCCCTCAAATTACGTTGCTAATCATCTTCGCCATTTTCGCTTCAACATTCCTCGTCGCAAAGACATGTTCTTCTGCAAATAGCAAGCAACAACATTTCGTGTCATGCCAAAACAAATAATAGTAATTAAGTAATTATATTGCCGAAAACGGGATCACAAAAAACACCCATTGTTACCTAGGTTGATACAGTAAGCAACAGAGGACGCTAGTCGCTGAGGCAAAGGAAATATTTCATCCATATGTGCGTTTCAGTATTTTTCACAGCTCTTTTCAATAATCGCTTTTGAAAATACGAGGCTGTCTCAGTGAAGAGCCTAGTTTCCAAGTAACTATTATTTTTAATTATTTTTTTCTATTTTAATAATATTTGTATAGTCCAGTTTAGTGCCAACTGCGTGTACAGCATCATTAAGATAGATATAGAAAATCTGCCTGTGTCAATACCTCGCTTTAGCCTAATATTTCATTCATAATACATCGATTTTCAACCTCTGACGTAAGAAGAGGGTTGTTCTAAATTTAATGTGTATTTGTATATCAGTCTGCGGCAGAATAACTCCTAACCAGTTGAACAGATCTTGATTATTTTTTTAAAAGTGACTTGAACGAGAGTGTACTCAGCTATGAATCAAATAATTCTGTTCGACCATTTGAACATCATCAACTCTTTTGTAGTTGTTGCAGGGATGTTAGCAACTTCTATTGGTCTGATCGATTCGAAATTTAGTATCCTGTGATTCAGGTTTTTCTTTAATACTTCTACGTAAATTAACTTGTTAGAAATATTTTCCACTAGTCTAGACCCTATATTTCATCATAAAATAAATGCGAGGATTAAAAAAATTGTTCAGTTTATTTATTTCTTTATTTATTTTCACTTGAAGGGGGTATCAAATTTAGGTAGCGGAAACAATGGTTGCGTCCGCACTCAAGTACAAGGGATTACGGAACAAAATGAAGGCCTCGAGAAATTAATGGTGAGTGTTTTGAGAATAACTTGTAGGATAGAATACTTGGCGTTCGTTACAATCTGGCTGGTTGCGAGTGCGTTCCACTCAAAACAATTTCTAACGACCGGCCCCTTATTACCATAAGACAATTCTGTGTGGCTAAGATAGCTGTCAACATGCACGTAATTACGTCATTGTAATCAGTTTGAATTGAAGCTGAAATATTTGCAATATCTACAAATTGTTAACCATATTATCAGTTCAAGCATTATGGAATTAGGCCTACATGCACATTCACACAGACCTAACACCGACCATGTAACGTATAATATTATTTAGTACCGAAGCCACACTACTTTAATAAATGTGATTTAATGCTCAAGCATTGCAGTTTAACACATTCAAAATAAATCATTTTAATCTCGTAAGCTTTAAATTTACTTAGCTCTATGATGGATTTCTAGTAATATCAAAACTTGCCCGGAAAAGTATTAGTACGTAACAGACAACTCCTGTTGGTAAGACGAATTCCTACAAACAATTAACTATGTACAGAACGTTGCAAGTTGATGAAAAAAACGTTTTCAACAAAAATATAATTTTTCATTCGTATTATAGTGTGAAAAAAGTAATGTAACAATGTTAAAAATTGTTATGAAAATTTTAAATTTTCTTGTTTAAAAGTAAAGCTAAATGTTTATATAAAGAATTGCTTTGAAAGTCCAGCAAATATTTTACCCGTGTAGATCACTATGCAAAAATCTTTAACGTCGTATTTGCGTAAACAAAATCAACTATAGTCGTCAGTGTAGATGTACTGTACATCAACCAGCTATAAAAATATGTAATTTCTCTGTGAAATTCACATTGTTTGGGATAGTTAAAACGAGAGTTGTGTCATTAAAAGTAAAACAAATAAACAGTACAAAGAGTTGAAGAGAAAGGGGTGACAGACGATAAATATAAAAAGCTAACAATTGTTGGAGATAAATCCAACTGAAAGCTGTCTGCAAATTACAAGACCAATAAAATTATTCAAATAGCAGTTATCTCAGTCATAATGTACAAGAACTCGCACCACAATGAAACGCTGCTAGGAAGTTCTATTGTTGACTTACATACTTACAATTAATAACCTCGCAAAATCTTAAATATTTTTTTAGCATGCTAACCACATGTTTCAGTTACCAAAAGCTTAAAAGTTTTTCATACTTTTTATGATTTTAAAACTATTTACAGTCCCAATTAAGAACAAAACATTTTACCTGTACCGCGATTCAAATAAAAAATATTTCAGAACAACAACGTACGTCAGTACCTGTAAAACACTTTTACAAATAAAAGCAGTTGTTACATTTGTAGATGTTTTTAAATGGCACGATTTTTTCATTATGAAATCAATTTAAGATAAATGAATCGTAACTGCCTTCGTAAACGTTGAAATTTCTTGGTTTGAATTCAGCGAACCGCTATACAAATTCTTCAAATAGTAACGAACCAAACTTTAATTTCCTTTGCCTATTACTGTATGTTTAATGACTGCCAACTACAGCGGTTATAGTTAAATATTTCTCATTTCCGAGGGTTTAAATGTAATAGTGAGGGAAATTGCCATTTTTGTAAGACTGATGCCTACTAAATATTATTATTATTTTCTGTTTACATGATGATACTTCATCGCAATGAGACCATTTTGTTCGTCTGTTTTTTTTTTCATTGTCTTACTGTCCACTATTATTGTCATCTGTTTTCGTTCACTTTCCTCAAGGTGTCTGTGTTTCTGTTCTGTTGTCTGTGACCATTTTGTCGTTTGTTTTGTTTCGTTGTAATTATTTTTGCCTGTTGTTTAGTACATTTTGGCAGAATCTCTTTGTGGAAATATCAGGGTTATTTGTTTACTTTATCCTGGGTACTCGTTTGTGTTATTTTCTTATAAATCACTGAATGAGTACCTTGTGGAATTGTATACGATTAACTTTGTTTGCCAGTTGCAAACAATGTCCTTTTGTTTGTTTACTTGTCTGTTTGTTTGTGTGTATTCTCTGGTTTTCTGTGACATCATTTGCTGCAATGGCGTTTGTCCTAAATACTTCTTTAGTTGTTAACTTGCCCTCATTGCTAGAATCGTTAAAAAAAGGAATAAAAACCTAATCGCATATCATATTCTGGATCCAAACAAATACTATTAAAGTAAACACTTGTGAAACGATATTTGAAACTATCATCCAGAGTTTTAATTATATTATAACATGTAAATATTTATAATTCACACACAATACATGTACGCATATACACACACTACATACCGGTAGGATGTATGAGGCTATCCAGCACCTTTGTAACAATTCAATAAAATAGTTACGTAACTTTGTGTCATATCGTTTGTACAATTCTTATACATGTTGTTACTTAACATCTGTACTTCTTCTTCTGCACATGTCAGTTTTTCTGATGTATTTATAGGCAACATGAACATCCTAAAACACAGGATGTTTCATTTGAAATTCAAATGACTAAAGAGATAAGAAAAGTGGTAGTTATAATACTGTTGATGGCAAAGTATGTGAAATGAAAATTTTAAAGAGGTTTTCAAATATAGGGCTCAGTCATTCGTGAACACTGTCACAATTAGCCACGCATTAATAAGCACTTGCCTCAGTAGAAGTAATGCATATGCTTTTTTTTTACACCACTTTTCTTTAACAGTGGACGCTAAACAATTCATTAACTAACCGCAGTTCTCTACCCAGATGACCTAAAATTATTTATTCCTCAAGATATTATATCAACGTATTTGGACCTACCATGAATTACAATTTCAGTTTCGTGTGAATATATTCTACGTTGTGTTTTTGCCGTATGGTAAACTATGAACAACCGCACTACAAAAATTATACTTTACATTATTTTATAAGAAGAGAAACATCAATGAATGAACGGGTCAACCCTACGTTGCGTAAGGTAAACAAAGTGTTTTAAATATTATTTTCTTTAAATCTTGTAAGTTAGGCTACGGCTTGAATGCAATACAAAAAAGCGCACTAAGGTACGTGAATAACATATCTACCTCACGTGTGGTATATCGTGTGTTATATTTCCAATCAACTCCAACGAAAGGTTTCTCTATTGTTTGCTCTTCTTCCGTTTCACTGCTTATGCGCTTTTGTTAACGTAAAAATATTGAGTGGGAGAAGCCCTATAGCCTACGAATGTAGGAACAAATATTACCGACAAAATGCCAAATTGTCATAAAACGGCTGTCATTTGCCGAACTCAACTGAAATAACTGCATTCCGAACATTTTTTTCTTTCACGTTCGCTTTTAAAAACTATATAAATTTGTGATCAGCTAACTGCAATAAGGTTTTTGTTCATGACCTATCAACCTTACACATATAAGCCGCAAAAATGTTTGTTCTTTCTAAGAAAATCTACAGACACACAGTTGCGAACAAATACTTCATCGGCGTACAATAACATTTACGTTGTTACCTAACTAGCTATACAACTAAGGTTCTAAGGACTTTATTTCTTAAAATACACATTTTTGAAGTGTTATTCCCAACATATATTTATTTGGAGACCCTGAATACGAAAATTATTGTTAGTTTTCTTTTCCATAGATTTTAATTGCAGTTTCTAATATACAGTATATACTTTAGTAGACATCTACTTTGTAAAAATTTAAATAGTTTTCAAGTAATTTGCAGCACTTTTGTTAGTGGACAGCTTCATACAGAAAATGTATGAATAATCTATGCAGAAGACGTAACTGAACCTCATAAAGCTGAGGGACAAAATCCGATTTCAGGCAAGGAAAGGAGATAGATATACCATGTCGTTGTCTAAACAAGGCAACCGATGAATATTTGTTAGATTTTACAGCTTAAGCACTCTTTATAATGTGCTGGGAATAAATAATGAGAACATATTATACAAATTCGAAACCTGCCTACTTACTGGATTATTTATGTTTCCTTACAGTCACATTCAAAGATACAACGTTACGTACAATGTTTGTTGGAATCATCCGCGATAGCTCTTTGCACGCAGTTACACAAGTTTCCATGTTATAACAGGTTATATGTAGAGACCGGAAAATTTCGCGAATTCAGTGAGCGGTAGGCTAGAATCCATTGTACTATGCATACACAAGCCCCGTCTATTTATTCATTGTCTGCTGTTCCACTGAGTAGCAGCTTGTTGACGAATAGTCGTGGATTGAGTATGCATAGTACAATGGATTCTAGCCTGCTAGTCATTGAATTCTCGAACTTTTCCAGTCCCACGTTATATGGTACCTAGAGGTAAGTAAATTTCGCAGATACATTCCAGGTCAGGTTGAACGCCAATTATGTATACTACATTGTCATGTCTGTGACTTGCTGGCGGTTGTTACGAAACGCCTTTGACACTGCAAGCCAACAGTACCTAAATAAGGAAATAATGCGAAGTGCTATCACTTGCTACCTACTTGTACGGTTATAAGCCAATAGATAATCGATTGTGGCCAGTGGATGTATAGGACTGACAAGTCTAGGCTGCTGCCAGATGAATCCACGAAATTGACGTACCTCTAATTATACCTGTTGCTACTTAAATAATTATTGCAAATATCCGAAGTTTTTTTATGCGTTTAGACACAATTGCAGACATCAATACTGTAAGAAAATTAAAATATTTTTGTATGGAACCGTGTTATGTAAACCTTCTTCTGTAAATAAATGTTTCATGGTAAGTATAACAATATGCCTGTGGTGTTTCCACAAACCATCCCATTTTCATAAAACTAAAGTTTACATAAATAACCAAAATCTCAATTTGAAGTATATTATGATTATTTGAAATTCCCATCTTGTATAAAGTTATTAGCAGAGTATTCCACGCGACAGACTATCAAACCTTCCAATGAAATAGGCCAGCAGCCTTTTTAAACCTTCCAAAGATGTCTATGACGACGATGACGTAAGGTTCCATAGAACTTTCCAAAGAAATTCCCGTTGTGGCAAAATGGCCATTTCCTAGATAATAGAGGCCATGTTACGTTAAGGTAACAAGCAGATCATTCAGTTGAATACGCTTAATAAACATAAATGCACACTGCAGGTTCATATTAGTACAGTACCAGATTTAGATTTCGTTTACAATATCCATGGCCTGTACAATGAATATAAACTCGGCTCTTAAATGAGTTGTTATAATCGCGGAAATTAGTCGTGAATATATTTTGAAAGAAATCTGAACGTGTTCTCCTTGAGGGAGCCATCTGTCTCCTGCATTTTTTTGTGTCCTAGAGAAAATACTTCTGAAAATTAAAGCAGGAAGGCGTATCAGATGCATCATTACTTCTATTAGCAAAAATCCAATCTGGCGGGCCGGATCGCCTCTAGCAACTTCAGTTGCTAACATATAATTTTACGACATAATAATAATAAAGATATAGGGATGCTTCGTGTCTGTCATGTTTTTATCTCTAATGCCCTCCCATACTGAAATATTATGACAAAAATTACCGTTTTGTCCTACACAGTAATTTCATGTGTAAACATCAGAAGGTATTCTTATGCAGCTTCACAGACCTTTAAAAAATTACAAAAATGTGTAGTAAAACCATTTGTTTGTATATTTACAAGGAGATTCTTGGTTAA
This sequence comes from Medauroidea extradentata, assembly GCA_003012365.1. NCBI lineage: Eukaryota > Metazoa > Arthropoda > Insecta > Phasmatodea > Phasmatidae > Medauroidea > Medauroidea extradentata. Next base: position 11,505 of record PNEQ01027347.1, read on the forward strand.
AATTACTACGAAAAATTTGCAGTCTACCATAATCATTGGTTTGTCGGAAATTATACGGTTTTACATAAATCGCGTCCTATGAAATGCATTTTTCTGGAATAAGGTGAATATTATATCTTTGTGTCCATCAGAATTTAAAAAAAAAATATGTCGAAAGTACTTATTTAATTAAATTTTACAGATAAATTAAAAGGACAAACAGCAAAGAAATACTGTAAGTTACTCGGCATGTGAGTACAAGTACACAGTTCCAAATCAACGAGCATCCTGACAGTTTTTGTCTAAATATTTACATGTAAAATATTTTTTAAATGTTATTTATTTAATAAGTTGAGTATCGTGATTAAAATAAAAAATATTTTTTTTTATTATTGCAAGTAGAAATACTATTCTAGACATTGTCGCTTTAAAAAAATTAATTATCTGTTCTTTTACGAAAACAACCGTTCATTGTTTAAGTAGGAATTACTACAAAAGCTAAATTTCCAAAGATATTTCTTACATTAGCACAAATTTTTTAAATATTTAGTTGAGAATTATTGAATACATTTTGAGTGACGGAACGTGTAGGTCCCACACAAAAATATTCTTTAGTTAGCACGGTTCAAGAAATAATCAATTAATTATAATATATTATAGTACGTCAGTAGGCAGCCCCTATGTTTTCAGATTTCCTGTTTATCACTATTTCGCAGCTGTAAGTTATCGATTTTAATAATGTCCATTACACACACATATATGAATATGAATAAATATGTATATATACACACATAACGGACCTTATAATACATATATAAATTTATTTATATCTCGATGTGTATATATGTTCCCTATAAACTTCAAAACGGCTCGAGCGATTTTGATGAAATTTTCACGCAACCTTCAGATTAGCCCAACGGAAGATCCTTTGAAATTGGGTAGCAACAAGAACGGGTTTTTTTTTTATTTTTTACTTTTTGCCAATTGTGTGTTATATTTTCCCTACAAATTAATACATTAATTAATAATATATTATCTATATATGATCTAGTCTTGGAAGTGTGCGGCGTGTCAATATACAGACTTCGGTTATTGACTATAGATAATTAATACTACTTTGGTCGTTAGTAACTTATAAAAATTATATGAGTTTAATCTGAATTAACGATCGTAATATTAATAAAATTTAATCATGTAAATAGTCAACATCTATGTTACATAATTCACTCTAATAGAATGCATATAAAACGAAGAGTGTACGAAATTATATTATATTTTCTGATAACTTAATTATATTGAAATTTGATACGTTAGCAATCAAATAACAGTTTTGAATGTATAAATCCCTGTTTAAATTACGCGTCTATTAGTAGGTAGACAGCGGTTAAGAAACACGTTCAAAAATTCATTAAATGAAAATTGATGGTCTGTGTGCTCAGCAACCAGGCCTTGCAAAACCTTCTGTGAGTCTAAGCTATATGAAAGCCTTCGTGCAGCTCCATTGTTTGCTATCCCCCTTTGTTACCTTTGTTTAGAGAACTCGTGGGTGGAAGACAGGGGGTTGTATGTTAAGATGTGGTAACGTATTTAAGGACACAAAACAAAAAGTCATTAACTTTCATCCGTTGTTGAGAACATTCTTCCAGTACGAAGGCAACAGAGCACAAAGAATATCAAGTGCTACCATGAGATAAGTGACGTTATGCATCGAGCAAAAAAATGTTCGTGCAAAGTACTAAAGTACTGTTTCTATAGCAGGATGGAAATTGCTTTCTACGAAGAAGGTTTTTAACTTTCATAAGACTCTTGACTTATACGTGGATCTGAATTTCGGTGCAAGTATCATAAGTTTGAAACAGAGCAAAAAGGGTTCATTTATGCCAAATTGTGATATGTTTCCAACTTTTTTTTTTATTTATTATAGTTTTCAAACATACGAATACGTGTAAGTAAGAAAACTCTGTTTTCTTTTAATACGTTTTTATAATAATTGAATAGCTACTTGTTTATACATGCCTTTGTTTCAAATTTATCTTAAACATTAAAATTAAAAAATTTTCCATTTAACTGCGTAAAACAAGAACCCCAAAAATTTTCTGAGTCAGTTAAGTTACTGCTAGTTGAATAAGAGTTTACTGAAAATTACACCAATTTACCTTATTTGAAAACTCTATAATTATGTTAAGGCTATGTCTGATAATTTTATAGTGAGTCCGATAGTAAAAATTAATTTGTAACTGAACCTTACATTGATATAAAAAAATCGTCGCATTGTTTTAACGATAGGCCCATTATATATTTATTCGTATCCTAGAATTGCGGTAGCAATAAACCTGCACAATTTTCTTAGTTTTTGCACCGTAGGTATCACAAATTTTGTAACTAAAATGAGCAAAAATCAATTTTTCTTGTTTACTGTATCCTTATTTAAAAACGTCTTATATAACGGTTAGGAATTATATGACTGCATACATTGTCGATTTCTTTTAAATATATAATAACCATTCTAGTTCTATGCGCAAAATGAATAAAACTTACAATGGATGAATATAAAAAAATATTTTACTGAAAATGTTAATGTTATTTTATTAGGACAAAGTCGTCATATTAGTAGGTTTTATATGAATACAGTGGAAGTTATATATGAATTAGTGTAAATCAGCCACTTAATTAAATATACATTTTCCGCTGTTCCTCGCACATATTTTCTAAGTGAATAATACTTTTCCATTTCTAGGACACATTTTCTATCTGCTAGAAGTGTTTTGCGTGAGCTTAGACATGAAGTGGAAATCTCATATTACTCTCTTTCACTTTTTGTTTGTTTAAATATTAATAATAAATCATCCGGAAGTATAGTTAAACGTAATCTGCAAGACAAAAATAAAGATATTTATCATTAATTTTTTTTAATTGTTTGGACGAACTGAAAAACACTTGGTTACCAATAATTAAACAAGAAGAAAATTTTCAACAAAAATAACTAAGTCACAGCTATCATTACAGGAAACCATTCGCAAATAAAAACAGACTATAACTGCGCAGCCAATTATTGGCCGGGACAGAAGAATATGTACAGAGTATGTAAACTCCTTATGTCTGCAGGTGCTCTTTGGACTGTGTATGTGTCTGATGACGGAGACAGCTTTCGAATAATCTTATAACGGCCGAATCCCTTCACGCCACTCGGCGACCATGCCGGGCGGTCACTCAGTAACACTTTTCGTGAAATTAGCAATTATACAATACCGATGACTGTTTTAACCCCAGTACTTGCAACAAGCACCTATAGTTTACAACATTATGTTCGTATTTCTTATAGATTTGTCGTTACAATTGTAGAGTGGAAATTCTAATTGATCTAAGTGCCAAAAGACACCTAATTTAATTAATTACATCAAAGTGAACTATGTTCCAGTGCCTATGTCTTGCTGTAAGAGCTAAGTCCCTATAATTTTCCTAATTGTTTTTATGATCGTTGATAGATAGCGTGTCCCGTATGTACACATACTCTTGCAGCGCTGTTTTTCCCTTTTACTTAAAAGCATATTTTTGGCCCTTAGATCATTTAGAATTTCTACTCTACTATTTTCCAGCGGTCTCTCTATAACTGCGTGATAACTGACATGACATTCAGGGCCTAGATGCAAACTGAAGATAAGTGCAGAGATGTGCGCCTAGGTAGTAGACAAACCGCCTAACGTACGTTGCACGAATTGCATAGCAGCAGGTATTATTAAATAACTTTTTGAAATATTACAACAGTTAGAGGCCTTAATAATCAATGTTATTTTGCAGTCAGATTAGACATCGTACACTCGTTCGGTATCTTCCGTTGGCTCACAAGCTGTGCATTGGTGAGTGTTGCTAACCAGCAACCAAAAGTTCATTTTTGTAGTGAACAATCGTCTGTAAAGTGGTACCACATGAAAACAACATTTCACAAATGCATGTGGCCAGTGAAACTACATGACTGCAGGTATGTACAGAGCAGTTTAATCCAATTTGATACCACATCATCTCTAACAACAGCAAATTCAACAAATACCACTGCTATAAAACAGTCACTCAAAGCATAGTCCACATAAATATTTTCTTTATTAATCTAAGAGAAAATTTTCATAAAGTGCAAGGTTAGAACTTTTAAAAAGTTTCAATTATGTAACTGCTGCTTTTAATAATATTAGAGATATAATATTACACAGTAACAGCTTCTTTCTCGTAATTTTATTTTAAACTTCGGTGTTTAATGTCACGCAGTTTCTAATGTACGTTAAAAAAAACACAAACTCTTACTTAAATTGCGCATACCGCATTTAATAATAATGTTAGGCTATAAGTCGTGTGTGTACGAGTGTGTGTGTGTGTATATATATACATACATACGTATACATATATGGTTTGCATAACATACTTAGTTTGTTGTATTGTTTTTAGGAATCGCCTCCCAGCAAGTTTAGGCAAAACTTACAGCCATCTTGTATAATTATGGTAACAAAACCTCTAAACGATATTCGTTCACCTTAAATCGAATTCTAAGGGGATGTAAATACAATTCACTGATTACATTTTTTAAAATTAATCAAATACTGAAATTGTTACGTAACCGAAGGTGGCCCGTCACGTGGAGTGTTTTTGGGATAATTTTCCACTATTTTACTTTCCATAATTGTCAACTGTGTGTAAATATTGATAATATATAATGTGGATATTTACTATTCGGAATTTATCGCAGGCATGACCACCATATATGCGAAAAACAAATGTTTATAATGTCCCATAGTTACCCCCACGTTTCCAAAGTCACCTCCGCTTTCGGTACTTTTTAAAAATTTTGATCTAGGCCAAAAATCGTTCAAAAATATTTTTTATGTTGTATAGCTGCAAGCGACCTGTGAATGCGGATTTCGTGGTATTTAACTAGACCTATACATAGATCAAACACAATCGTAAAGTTGTGCTGTTTCTTATGACAATATTTTGAAATAATTATAATAAAACATTCTTGACATAAGCAGAAGTGCGAGTACTTCGCATATTTATTCTCGGTCAGGGGATGCCACTACTGTGATTGGACAACAGCAGTTTAGACATATCTTTGACTATTGCAAGTCAGTAATAAACAAGTATATTATTCGTTGGGATATCACATGCTACCAACTTGTACTGTTCGAAGTCAATGGATAATCGAGACTGGCTAGTGCTTGTATAGGACTGTGAAATCTAAACTGCTATCTGATGAGCACGTGAAATAATTGCGCTGCTACTGTGGCTCAAAGTGTTTTTGCGACAGAGATACGATGTTGTTTGCTTGGATAATAAGCCCTTACAGTAGTCTGTGTTCAACAACATTTTTGTGATACTTGAATTAGGTAGTTATTCGGCGATTGGTTTTTAGAGTATCCTTGTAAAGGCGCTACACTCATCCTTTCAGATAATAGTGTCATAACAGAGAACCAGACGCGCGTCGTAAAAGCTGGCAGTGTTTAAAATAAGGATATCCTGAGCTCTTTAAGTATGCTATTTATTATGCTTCCACAGTTCACGGGTTATAACATCCTGCGGATGTAGGCACCAGACTTACACAAGACCGAACTACTTTCTCTTGGATACAATACAGAGTAATGCTCTTAACTTAATAATCTAGCTACTATTGAGGGAAAAGTTATTGTTTTATTACGATGCTTTCCAAACCTAAGCTGTTTCCTATTTTGTATTCAGACGAAAGTATATGGCAGAGACATTTTGACACACGCAAAGAAAACATGGTGTAAAGAGCAATTTTGACACACACAGAGAAAACAATTGCATGGTGCAAAGAGCAATTTTGACACACACAGAGAAAACAATTGCATGGTGCAAAGAGCAATTTTGACACACACAGAGAAAACAATTGCATGATGTAAAGAGCCATTCAATAGTATGTATACAAACTAGAGTTTGATATAAGAATGAATAAACATATAGTTGTGTGGTTTATTTATTTAGCTCAGTAGTATGTATTTGTAATTAGTGTACATATAGCGCCATTTAAATAAAATGTACATGCAATTATCGCTTGAGCTCATGCAGAAATCCACGTGTATGGAGGTTAGCGAAACAATTATGTTTTCACAGAGACAAACACGCCTGACTGTATACTGTAAACCATCAATGTGCCATACATTTAGAGTTCGAATAAATGTTTCATAACTACGTTTAGTCTAGTAAGTAAAACAAAGATTTAAATTTAAATTTTCTGATGAGTACTTTGTGACTGAATATCTAAGTTTGATTTCAGATTAAAAACTTTAGGGAATGGGTCGTATTAAAAAAAGCGTATGCTATCGTAACTTTTTCAATAATATTTAAAACACATTTACATTATTTCATTGTACTGTCTCATTTAAATATTTTAGTAATTTGTTTTCAATCTTATGCTTATAAAGGATGGATACAAATACTCATACACAAAACACGTATTCATACTTAATATCTGAATTACAATTAAATGTTACCGTATTAAAATATATATATTTTAATTAAGGGGAGAAATTCAAATTAAAGGCTGTCGAACGTCTTACGGGCAGAAATATTTGTTACAAATGTTAACAATAAGTGAAAATTAATAGTTTTGCAGGACATATACGATTCTTGACATAATTTTCAAGAAAAGCACGGAAGAAGAAAACCATCGCACTACAAAATCAGATGTCGTAGCCATTAAGGATTACAAAAAATACTAAGTGAAGATTACCTCTTTTTATGAAGTCACCTTTAAGAAAGACAGAAACCCTTAAACGCTTTCCTTAGTAAATCAGAAAGTAATATTAAGAGCAACACCACATCAGTTTGACGCACACGTAAGTATGACATTGCATTTGAATCAAACATACGAAAATTCTGCATCGTTGACAATTTATATAATTTACTAACCTGATAAATCGTTTGTTACTAAAGTTTAAAAATGTTCGTATTGGACGCACATGTTTCATCGCTGCCTTTCAGCAAGCTGTCGTCTTTGGAAAATGTGAGCCGTGTCAATTAAGGGGTCTTATAGCGTGCGCTTCAAATGAATCGTAGTGATTTACGGCTGTTCTTTTTTATTTTGGACGAAACTATTCAACACGCATAAAATTTGTATACCTACGAAAAGAACATATACTCCAAACTATGTCGCTATAGATTTGATAATTCGCCACGTTTATTAGAAACATCACTTACGGGCCCCTCAATATTGTCAAAAAAGGCTTTCCCAGACTGCCGTATCTGGAAAAAAAATAACAATCGTATTCGAAAAATACGACTATAGAAACAAGCGTTAGACTTTGAACTATGCTGTCTGTAAATGAAATAATATGGTCAACTCTTGCAGTCTCATAGGAAAAGTATAATAGTGAAGCACTGCGCTTCAGCTGAGTAGCTTGCGCGGAGAGGCGATAATGCATTACACACATTGGTCAACGGCAACCTTACCACTCCTGCCTCACACACACAAGCGCAGCCTATCTAGGGAGGCCCCTTAAGTTGCCGCACACGACTTCAGAAGTATACAGTTGTCGGCTTTTTGAATCAAGAGAAGTTCTCCAGGGGAGGAGAGACGTTACTTGAGCACATTGTACATAGCAGTTATGAGGGCAAGTGTTAAACTGATAAAAATCGACCTTACAGTCCTCCGCCGATGGCAGTCGTTGTAGTTAAGCAGCACGAAGTTTACATCAGTAACAGTATATAATTAGGCCCTATTGCATGCGCCAAACGCCAAATGATCGAACCACGGACACCAGGAAATAATTTTTATGTTAGACTTCTGGGTACTGGGAGCCAATGTCCTAAAATGACATTCACGCCATTTTTCTCTACATCTGTTTTCATATGTTAAGACTATACTGTAAAAAGTAGCGTCTACAAATAACAGTTATTCTTTTCATTATTTAAAAGAGGGTATGTTCCCATAACAGTTATTTATGGACATATATATGTGTGTATATATATATATATATATATATATATATATATATATATATATATATATATATATATATATATATATATATATATATATATATATATATATATATGTATATATATATATACACGTGGAAACATTTATTTTAAGGAAAACGTCTTGCTGCAGAAATCTCTTAAGAGGATTATGTACGTAGCGCATTAACTGTGTTGTAGCATGTAGAGTTTATTCTTTTACACTCGAAACCGCTAAACTTATTCGCAAAACTTTACCTTTAAACATACACTGTAAAACGTTTTTCCATCATTTTAAAAATACAAGACGTTTATCAGACCTGATAACCCTCAAAATGGATAAACACTGCTTTTTCTAGACTATTTAAGTGCAAGAATACCGTCCAGATTTGAAAAAACAAAGCACTAGAAGAATGCGTTGCACATTACTACAAACTTTCCGCAAATAAAATAATAGGATCACCATTTTAAATCCCTAAAAATATAGCTTATGACGAAAGCACAGCACGCCAGTTTGGCGCTCAACTAATAGAAGCGAACCCGTTACCGTCGAGTGTAGCAATCTGAACCTTATCTCCTATCTGTCTGTGCGCATCAAATGCTGAAAATTACATCCAGTACATAAGCCTCTTAAGAGTTAGTGTACCTGGCGCGTGATCCGCGCTGTAGCGTAGTAAGGAGATAGTTTTTTTTTTATTTTTAATAACTATCAAAAATTAGTCAAATGCGTTTATCTACAAAAATACGAACTGTTTCCCTCTGATTTATAAACGCCACCCGCTAATTAAAAACATGGTTACCAACGTCCTCAGATGTGATAAAAATGACTTTTTCACGTTGCTGTGACTGAGAAAATTGCATACGTAATCGTAAAATATAATGATAGAAAACTACATTAGACCTTACCACACAGTTTTCATAAATAAAATGTTAGGTTAATTACTTGAAGACCCGTTAAAAAAACGTTGTATACAATAGCACTGCACGCTAGTTCAGTACAAAGCTCTCTTCAATAAATTAAATTCTCCTTTTTTTCTTTTTTTCTCTTTTTTATATTAACTAGATGTATTGGAATCGTTAGTATACAGACCAAACTGACAATAATAATTGTTGTATGTGATGTTAAATCTTGGTTATTAATGTATGTGTCGTTGAGCACAAATAATGTACCAATTGTAAAACAGCCTTGGGCTGAACTTGGTTACTAATAAATAAATAAATTAATTAAGTAATACTTCGCGCCTAGAGGCGATGAGGTGTTTCACGGACGTGTTATACTCGACTTATCGCCTTTCAGTTTTCCGTGTCTCAAACGTTAAAAAAAATGTAGGATACAAATAAATCTTAAGAGTGAGCAAAAAGCACTCACCGGATGTCTGTTCTCGGCGCTGCATGGTGGGGTGCGCGGTGTCCGGGCGAGGAAGTTGTTCTGGTTCGCCGCGTGGCCGCTAGGAGAGTTGCGAGCGCAGCGGAGTGTCCAGCGTGTGTCGCGGGCAAACAAACCTGGCGCGCAAGAGAGGGCCGTCATCTCCTGTGTGTGCGAGCGAGTGACGCGTAAGAAGGGTGGGGGTTGAAGGAGGGGGAAAAGGACCGTCAAGAGAAATTTCATACGGGTTAGGAAGCGCGGCGAGGATGAAAAGAGGGGAAGAAAGGGTGTGCGCGCTGCGTCGTGTTTTAGTCAACTTTCGCGGCCAGGGGAAAAAAATGGGATAGACAGCCTTAAGGGAGAGTGTTAAACAATTGTATTGTATTTTCAGCTATAATATTTATTCAAATTGTATTATGAAAGTTTTCTCATCGACAAAGCATAGGATATTTTCTTGGTAAACTACTTAATAATAATAATAATAATAATAATAATAATAATAATAATAATAATAATAATAATAAAGGAATCTTTCATTAATTTGTTATGAATAATCATTGCAAGGGAGTAACTTGGCAGCTAACCTATAATTCTCTTGCAATCATTCTGCATGAAAAATTAATGAAAGATTCCATATTTATTAATACCGAGCAGTTTACCAAGTAAAATGTTCTATGCTTTGTCGAAGAAAATATTTTGATAATACGATTTTAATAAACGTTATAACTCATAACCTGAAAACACTATAAAATTGTATAATGCTTCCCCTTAATTAAGGACCTCGCATACCTCGCGCATCAAAAGAGTAGTATGTATACTTTATTCCATGTAACTTGCGTAAAATTTGATAATGTAAGACATATTTAGTAACATAGATGTCCATTTCACCATTTATTGTGTGAATTTGGTTTATCATTGTGCCACACGTCACAATATATTAACAGCTATTTCCCATAAGTGACAGTCAAATTTTACCAAAGTCGTACGAGTATACAAGGAACGTCGACGGCTTTCGTGAGTTTATCCAGGAGCGGAGGAACTATGCTGGAAGTCGCTTAGCAGAGCACCACGCGACTGTTCTTGTTCCTACCTGGATTTATTTACTGCGTGTGAGGCACAAAAAGAAGTGGGCGATATAAACTAATAAAGAATACGTTCGTTTAATCCATCTCCATTACGTGACCGGTACATAACAGTAATGGTGTCAACGTAATTACGTTGCCAAAAAAAGTGTGCAACAGAGCTCATCGCAAGATTCTGTCATCGTATTGCGAAAATGTATTTAAAGAAAGAAATTTGAGAAATGTGGTTTTTAGTTACTTCTGAAATCTTCAAAATATTTTTACTGAACTGCATGATTTTATGTAATCATAAATTCGTCTTTGTCTGAATGTTTTTGGCACGTGGTTTGTTGTATCGTACTTGTTTCGTCTCATAAATAAGTTAAACGTGTACATAGAAATATACATAAGTACCTACGTATAAACACGCATACATACATGTTTACATGTACGCATGTGCATAATATTGTTAAATTTTGGTTTATTAGTTTAAACATCTATAATTTTGTACCGCTCATAAACATATAAACGTAATGAGTAATTGTACTATTAGTAACTTTATACTCATTCTAAATGTAATTTTTTCAACAGTTTATACTGTAAAAAGGAAGAAAACTTTCGAACAACCTTGCCGCAATATGACACGCTGAATTTATACACAGTCGTAATCGCTGAAATTTAATTTCGTCAACGTTTTCAACATTTGAATCTGTGGTGCTGAGTTGGAAAGGTCATTTATTGTTAGAGAAGATGATTTGTCGCGGAAAAACTTGACTGTTTGTTGGGTTTCAACGTAGAAGATTACTGGCTTTCGCTTGTACGTGTAGATGTTACCTTATTTGTCTTAGTCAATAAGAATACCGCTATTGTAGTATTTGATGTCTGTTATTGGTCTGCGGACATCTACATCGTGCCAGGTGTATTATCACCCAGGCATACAAGATGCAAGAAACTACAGTGTTTTCAAGTGTAAGCTGGCACTAACAATTTTTGCGATATACCATCCTCTCTATTTATTGTATATTTATTATTATATCACTGATTTTTTTAATGCAGGAGTACCGAGTCTTTTTAACAGCATAACTAAGTGGTTAATGCCATAATCTTTCATTTATTTCAAATAATTGCAAATAACTCAAATATGTTTTAACCAAATGCTTTGATAAAGTTTGACACTGTGCATTGTCATACAATACACAATTTGGCTAGAGCGGTTTTTAAAGCTAATCTACCGTTTGCTAGAAAAAATATTTTTTGTTTCATTTTGGCTTATTTTGACAACAAAATATGTGATATTTCAGTGGCAAAAATCTAAAAATCCGTTTGTTGTATTGCAACAGGAAAATTCAGATACAAACTATGATATATTTCTGTTAAAACTGCCAGAATGAATTTTTGATATATGCATTCATTTGCGTTGCAAAAAAATATTTACGAAACCACAGCAAAACTAAAGAGCCAGGCCTTAAGTAACTGAAGCGTACCACAGTTTTTAAAAAAATCATATAGTAATAGTAAAACTAAATCTTCCATGTGTAAGCTAAGTCATAATCCAAATATCCAGAACGATCAGACCGTTTGACCTTTATTTCTATTTGCATGAGCTATTCATAAAAGGTAAGCAGTTAACGAATGTTCGTATACAGATACCAAATCATATAAATGTATACTTTCATTTACGAAAGAATTTTTTTCAAACATCGAGTAGGCCTAATTTACATTAATCAAATTAACTAAACTTTATACTTCGGGTTTTCCAGGCTACATGGCCGCAAAAACCACAATTGTCGTACATATTTCACTGTCATGTGTTTAAAAACCGGATTCAAACATACACGTAAGTTTCATATTGTAATAGTAATGATTATGATGATAATAATAATAATAATAATAATAATAATAATAATAATAATAACAATAATAGCATCCTGCCAGCGACAAGCATTAAATTAATTTTTTGAATCCATTTTATTAGCTGAGCACTCGTGTCTTTCCTCGCCATAACCATTTAGTAACAAAAAAAGGTTTCTAGAATAACTTATTCCAAAGGCAAACATTCTTGATTACATGTCATGCAAACATTTAAATTGCGGTAATTGAAGTTCAACTACGCCGATGACAAGTGCAAATATTATGTTTGCTATGACGCTAGTTTAAAAATAATTATTTTGCAAACATTAAAAAACAATTTAATGACTAACTTTGCGTTCACTTGCCGACAAATCAAAATTCGTAAAATCGTTTAGCAAAACCCATACATAAGCCAGTAACGAAAAATTATTTGAAAATATTTAGCTGAAATAGCACCACCACACACCTAGTCCTAAATATTCCGCCTATTTACACACACACACACACACACATTAACAAGCCTCGGCTATTTCTTCTTCTTCTTCTTCCCTAATTTAGTCTTGCATATTATTACAAACAAAATCATGTAGAACGCGCTTGGACTTAGTCAAAATCTTTGGTGGTTTCCCGTGGCTTTCAAGTAGATGTTACGTCATGCGATCCTAGCACCGCCTAGTGTCGGCTGCCTAGTAAACATGCAAGCCTCACACTGCTCGTCAGATTACTAGGTGCTTAGTAAACATAACTCGACGCACTCGATAAAGTTGAAATTTCTTAAAATCGTTCGAATAACTGGTGTGAGTACAGACTATGGTTCTAGGATGAAAGGAGGTAAGGGCGTGCGCATATTTCCCCCTCCCCTGGCGAGTCTCTGACGTCATCTCGCGGTTAGGAGGTGTGCAGCCAGCTGTGACCCTAGTGTTTCCCAGCGAGCTGTTAGCGCATCGTTTACGTCGAGGCCTACATAGTTTCGGAAAAGTTTTCGTTTTACTGCTATACCATTATATTATTATAATAGCATAGTATGTTTACTGAATTACATCTATTTGTGATGTGTTAGCATACGGCATGGTTTACTTAAATATGTCATTCTGCACTGGGTTTATGTGCAATTAGACCAGAAAACCGAACAAAGACGAATAAAATACTTCCGTTTTCCACTTAACGAAGATTATTCAGGAACAGTGGGTGAAATGCTGCCAAAGGTGAGATAACATCAATGTTAAAACCGTAATTATTTAACAAGTAGATTTGTAACTTTTACTTCCTACAGTTTATTATAAATATTTTAATTACTTGCCTAATACGAAATTCTGTACGAATTTCGAAGAACGCGTTTCGGTGAAGAGTGCGAGAATAACAACCAAGTTATTCTCATATCAAAACAAACCTTTCCAGAAAGATATACAGATTAGCAATAAACATGTACAAGATTTATGTGAGCACCTAAACAAGTCACTTAATTGTGGGTACATCACAACAGTTAAACTAAGCCAAGATGTCCTAAAATGTTTCTTGTCATACTTCAGAGGAATGAGTCGCCAGAACACTTATCCATCACCTATCATAAGTTAAAAAACAGACTAATGTCGGATTCACAACCACACTTAACGTACGAACACACGCACGAATGTTAAGTATTAGAGATTGTATTCACAACAATATGTAATCTAGACATGCGCGGAAAATGTTTATGTCATAACAAAATGTAGGTAACACATGGTCGTAATTTATTTTTACTTTTCGCAGCGAACTAAATAATTTATGACCATAAGGTAAATTATTTCTCCATGTAAATTAATATTTAATTGATTCTTACGTTTTCACAAGCTTCATTCACAACTACCACTTAGCGTACGTACGTGCGAAGTAGAAAGTTGATTAACTCTATTACGTACGTACGTACGCTGCGCGAGGATGTGAATGCTAGCATGCACGCTCGGTGTTTCTACTTTTACACGTACGTACGCGCGTACGCTAAGTGGTGGTTGTGAATCCAGCCTAAGAAATTACACTTTTGTGAGCAATCTTGCGCCATTTTCTCTGTGAAGAAACACAGGTGACAGAGTTGAAGAATCATGTTTACTAAATTTAGCACCTGATATTGCCACACAATCAACACGTGTCTCAGGTATTGCAGTTTATTACTGCGTAGAGAACTACTCATGGCATTAAAATTGCTCAATGAACGATGAATCTTCTTGTGATTCTGAAGAAGATGTTTGAGACGTAAACGTACGACCCGAAAAGCTTGTATTGTCGGAACGTACAATAAGATAAAGGTTTCAGATGTGTTGATGGGTAGGCTACACATCACTTTAGATAATATATTTCTAAAATTGGGCTCTGTGAATCTGACATCAAACGAGATAATTGCATTGCCTCACAGTTAATGGATGGGTTGGTTTCCAGAAAAATATTCTCTTGGAAACACTTCAGCTGCAGAGAAACGATAAGTGAATTTTATGGAGAGTTTTCTGAAATAATTACAATATATTTTAACTGCTCACGAACATAATATAAATGAAACTGTAAACACGCTGACACGCAGCCTTTAAACGTTGTCCATTGGTTGTTAGGACTAGAACTTATGTAGTGTAAAGTATTATAACGTGATGATATAAACACGAATATGAAGACAATACGAAAAATAAACTTACTGAGTTCTGGTTTGTCAGTAGCTGTCTTTAAAAACAAACTTTAGCATGTATTGTTAACTTTGAACCTAAAGTTTTTAGTCATGATAATACGTAATATATTATGTATTGTTTTTATATGTATGCAAGTGTATTTATTTAACCTGCGTCATTTCTTTTATAAGACAAAAGATTTACGCTTGCTTATTTCTATGTAATTTCATAATTGTTGGTGTCGTTTTTAGTTTTTCAATTAATTAAAAATGTGATTCTTGACGCATTAATTTACAGATGAAATTATTTTTTCTGTGTATTAAAATTAAATAAAATTTGTACTTCCAGTGTCTATTTAGGATGTTCGTATTTCATAGGTTATCAAACTGTACACGCAGTTGTTAATGAAGTATTTTCAAGCAATAACGCAATTGTTGGTAATTGTTACAGTTATTATAAATGGGAAGTGTGATTCATGACACACATTATAATGCACTTTATAAAACTACTTTCTCTACAACAACATATAGTTTGCTTGAAAATGAGCCATTGCAAAGTAACTTTGCCGCAATGACAATGTTTCTTTAAAGTGTAAAGTAAAAACGTAACGTTTTCTTTACTGTTGAAAATGTTACATTATCGAAGCTCGTAGGTGATGGATAAAAAAACGGTTCCCTTTAACAAAACCCTCTAACAATTTACCAAAATTCACCAGTTGATTTTCTGTAAAATTTTTGTACTGACTTAAAATACAAATAATTCTGGTAGGCCTGTAGAAAATGTACTCAAGGAATAAAAGGATAAGTAAAAAGAACATGTGACCCTTAAATTACTCAGAACGTTTACTCTTATATTAATTAACCCGTTTATTGCACATTCACTTACAATCATCCAGTATGCCATAATGTTATTGATTTCTTTTTTTTCAATTCATGTGTAATCAAATTGCAAAAATTTTTAGAAATATTCACACGTGAATCAGTCTTCAGCAGTAAAGCATCGATTTGTCTATGTATGACGATACAAGACGGCATTAGCAAAATGTTTTGACCCGAGATTAACTCAATTTTACAAAATTAATACAAAAATTAAAAAATAAAAATACTTTAATGTGATGTTTTTTAATTCTAACTTTGCATCCGGACAACTCCACCCCTTCCATAAGTGTCGCTGACAATATCTAGGTCAATTTTATCCAATAAAATACATTTAAAATTGGTCTTTCGCTTCCATGTCCATATATATTTTTAAAAAATTATTCCTTCAACAAATACCCCGATACCGGCATTCCTGTTTACGGCTATTGATAAAATTAATTATTTAAAGCAGGTTTAGCAACACAAAACACATTGCGTTACATATATATATAAAACTTACTGCTTTTCGTGCTTGTTTAGGTTGGCTATACACATGAAAATATTATAAAGTTGTTGAACACATATTTACATCATTCGGCTACACAAAAATAAACCACACTACAAGTTAGTTACCGAAATACACTAGAAGTAAGGTTTTTAGCTACAAATTAATAATACGTTTTACATGGTTCTATGTTCATATTTGTGTTTGTATGCTGCGATATTTTTTCCCTAACATAAGGATGGTTTTTGAAAAGCTACAACTAACCCGACGAAAAAAGAGTATATTAAGCTATTTAATAATATCGTAATATTCAGTTAACATAACTCTACACTTTAAGCAACACTAACTTTTGATAAAGTTACAGTACTCAATGGTTCATATAAAATAATTTAAAATGTATATAAAATTAATTTGTTGTGGCCAATAGTGTTTTTAAAGCGCATTAATTCCAAATTTAATTTTGGTGTAGTAAAATATAATCGAAAGTCTTCCATCAGTGCAAATTTTGGGTTTTCGTTTTTCTTACATTATAAAACTGTAACTGTAATGGTTCATTAAATATGGTTTATCGTGTGTATTGTAGCAGACTTTAATTATTTTAATTTCTCAGTACTATGCCGCATTATTTAATTTACGAAAAATCTGACATTTAAGTACCAGGCGCGCGCTTAACGGTTTTGAAAACAGCTTGGCTGATCACCACACCTGACGTCACAACACTTAAATATTTAACTCATACAGTATGATTGTTACTAGATTTACTATCAATAACTTTTCTTGTATCTGAAACAACCGTAAGTTTTGCAGTTGATTATTTAATGTTTTTGTGTAAAAGTGGGGAGGGAAAGACGTGGATAGAGCGAGAGAGGTTGTAAGCAGCGAGCGCGCGCTGACCGCCACGTTACGTCACTGCGCAGTAGCCGCAGAAACCGATCCGCCGCTTGCCTGATACCTGAGTACAGTCTACCTCCGTTCGAAATCCTTCAGTAGTCAATTCGTTCTCTTCACCGCGTCTACTCAGATATACCTTGCTCGGAATCAGAGTAAATAGCCGTCCGTATAAGAACCACACGGAAGAGCGCGTGAAAAGTAAACGAACGCAGGCTCCCGCGTGCGTACACAAAATAAAATTTGTTTTCGGTGGTTCACTTTAGTGTGTTTGTACAATATAGATTACTTATTCGCACTTGTAGTGCCATGTACTTATATTGTACCAGTGCAAAAGAATATTCTGCACTATCCTAACTTGGTCTACAACGACTGAAATATACCGCTTCCGCAGATTTCGCCGTTTTTTTTTATATGCTAACAACATACCACTATTTGAGAATTCGTACACTCAGAAAAACCCCATAACCACCAAACAACGGAGAAAATCCGATCACATGATTATTACTGCCGGGTGTATTATACCTACTACGTTTTTTCAAGCCCCTATGCAGGCCAGCAGCAGCAGTTATGGCATTGAGCTGTTCCACAATTTCCTATCAGAAGACAGAAAGAAAGTTAGTTACTATGCCTTGCATTGGCCGCATGCTGACGTCTTCCGTGCAGAAACCAACACTGTATGAAAAAGAGGCGTAATCCATTACTCCTTCGACGGAAATAAATTTCCGACACTTTAAAACTAAGAGTTTGTGTTGATAGTTAAAATAAATACTCATAATAGCTGCATTTTAAATTATGATCAACTAGAGGGACGGATAGCTATGTAATTGAAACTTATCACAAAACTGAAATACATAGTTAAACACGTCGATGGTGTTTTGCAAGAAGATCGGTATTAATATTAGTGAGGATTTGTGATTGTTACATCATAATTTGTAGTGGAATGTGCTGAACTGAACTGTATAAACGGCAAAACCATAAACGGCATAGTATTCTTGTAAATGCAAGACAAAGAGACGTTATCAAAGGGGTTTTTATGGGATATGATATGTAAAAAGAGTATTATCACAAAACACCACCGAGAATGTTGGGGTCCTGAAAATGTCAAAAAGGGATAAATGGCCAAGCACATCTGGATTTGTTGGTACTACAGAACCTACTAAGCCGAGTAATTTCAGCAGTTCTAGTTGTGAGTGTAATGGTACATCTGCTGGTGTAAACACAGGCAACATATGTTGGCGATAGGAATATTGTAGGTTATAATATATCTGTGAATAAAAATGCAGAAACCAATTTTTATGCTGAATTCAGTTCATTTGTAAATAGTGTAACATATTCACCAGAACCTGCTGAATAAATTACCTTGACCAACACTGATTGTGTTTTTAGTGGAAAAGTGTCACAAACAGAATCAATTGTAGATCAAAGTTACGTGACCACAACCAGATACGAATGGTATTCCGAGCAGTGATAGGAAACAAGATGAATTCGGGGAAAAACATATAGTTCAAGTAGGCATTAACCTAACAGACATTAACTGTATCGCAAATAAGAATCTTTGTAATTAAACCTGTGATATACTTACGAACATCATTACATCACATATTTTACAGTCAGAAATCCGTATGAGTGAGTAAGATTTTCCTCAGCGCTTAACACCGAGGTCTTTAATGCTGGTGAGGGGTGACATGAGGTGAGTACGAACCAGCACTGAAATGAAAGGGCGGGGAAATGGGAGATTCCCGAGAAAACCCGCAGACCAACGGCATTTTCCGGCACGATTCCCACATGCGAAAATCCGGGGACCGACCCTACTGGGAATCGAACCCAGATCGCCTTGGTAGCCTTGGGAGGCGAATGGTCTACAATTCGGCCACACTGAAATCACTTATTGATTATTCTTCCAGAGTGATAAAAACTGTGTCGGTGATCCAGATTTTGTACCAAGTGACAGTAGTTGCTCTAGTGGAGACAATAAGAAGGCACACCCGAATGCCAACACTATTATACACGAGGAAGGAAAAGTAGGGTCTGGCGGAAAGAAAACGAAGAAGATATTCTGCAGGGCAGACAGAAAAAAACTGAAGAACTGTGAGAAGCATTTCGTTGGTTACGAAGGGAAGGAAAAATGGGCAAAGTGTATGCAACCAAGCCCATGACTTCGGAAACTTGCCTAAATGTATGTTATACGTGTCTATCAGAAGAAAACAGAGTATTGCTTTTCAGTGATTCCTTGGGTTCAGGTGATCCACATAGCATAGAGACTGGTTGTTAAATTGTACTGAATCTGTACCTAACAAGAGGCATTGGATAAATTATCCTACAAAGTATCACACATACGAGTTGTTTGTCTTGGTATTAAACATTTGATACACATTAAAAGTGCCACATTTGTAAGTCGTTTGTTTTACTTGCTGTATTTGCAGAATGGTATTAACATTAACAGCCACAACTCAAATATTATTTCCTTTGTCAAAGTATGTCTTTATTTTGATTTGAGTTGAATTATGACTTCGATTGTATTTGTTTGGGTGTGAAATCCCTTCTGAAAGAAATGCGATGTCAACTGTAACCTGAGCGGTTGTACGAGAAAGCAAAAATATGAGTGTATAAAGGACGCTATCACACAAAAATG
The DNA here is from genome assembly GCA_003012365.1 of Medauroidea extradentata. Taxonomy (NCBI): domain Eukaryota; kingdom Metazoa; phylum Arthropoda; class Insecta; order Phasmatodea; family Phasmatidae; genus Medauroidea; species Medauroidea extradentata. Next base: position 31,239 of record PNEQ01027347.1, read on the forward strand.
TGTTTCTGCGCTGTTACATCTTAACTCACGTAAGAAATATCATTAATACTGTACTCAACCTTTGTAAACAAATGAAAAGGTTATTTGGTAGTAAAAACGTAAACAATGCAATGAAGACTTTTTTATCACGTTTTTATTACTTATTGAAAATGTATGATTTGTTGATAACGCCATTCTTAAAAAAAAAAAAAAACTCCATCGACATATTTATGGTAGATTACAGGGTGGCTGAATATAAATCTCGTATTTACTGTATCACCTGGATAGTATGTATGTATTTATTCTAAACGCTATTAAATCGGTTTAGTAAAGAGATAAGGCAGAAATCAATTTGTAACAGTCCTCGAAGGTGTATGTAGAGTTGCACTATCGTTAGTCAAATGCTATAGTTGGAAGATTGATTTGATTCCTACTGCAACCTTTGCAACTTATTACATTTAAAGTTTTGGTAGCTAAGTCACCGACGATTATAATTTTTAACAAGTACTAATACATGTGTTTTAAAAATCACTTTACGGTTTATAACACAGTAACAAGAGTTATTAATTCTGCATTGTGTTTCTTCAGCCATACCTTAATGTTATTTAAATTCGTATTTACTTTATTCCCACACAATTGTGTATCTGAGTAAGTATAGTTAGTTCATGACATAACTTAACGTTGCAATAAGGAGTAGCATTTATAAAACGGCTCCTTTGTTTTACAGACCACCAAAGCTCATCCGTTATCCATGTGTATATAAAACAAAAGGTTTACTTTCATGTCCGCTACATAAAAATCATTGTACAATGAAGAATCTAACCGTTCGTGTCCATTATTGGCTTTTAGCTTTTCGAAACCAGTACTTATAATTTCAGTTACTTTACCGACAAATTTGAACGGTCTTAAATTTATAACAGTTTGTTTATCACGTGTAATATATCTTGATGCACGACTTGCCAATATTCAATAACCGAAGACATACTTATATTTGAAGCAGACACTACAAAATTCTGAAAGTGGCTCTGTTTATAAACAACATTAATTTATGTCATGATTTGGCTTTGATCACTATTTTTAATATTCTACAACACTTTTATCTACGTTTTTAGTAATAATATTTGTTTTTTGCTGTTATATAGGTTTGAATTGTATTCTCACTACAGTGATCTGCTTCACCAGAAGAAACCCACTTTTTTTACTTTACCGCCAGAAATGCTCAAAAAATTTATTATTCTTCCAATACGGTGGCCTTGAATCGCTACTCCTCGATTAGAAAACGGGATTTCAGCTCATCCAATTTTCTTTGCTTCGCAAGCATGAGTTTCCTGGGTTTTCAGGTCGATGTGAAATGCCGATACTGTGCTGAAATACGTTACATAAACTTCGTAAAAGCCCAATTTTCGTAACCTCATAACCAAGAGATATCAATCTGTTTAATACCACCGCAAATCTCCTAGTTATTAATTGTATGTTTTTTCTTCAGTTTTATTTCGTAAAACTTCTGCCGTGTTAAAAGCAATTATAATTCACTCTTTCGAACATACGATTGTGAAGCGGCTCCTACGCATAACAAAATGTTTTAATTTAAATAATTTCTTAGGCAACACTATCTTCAACACGTGTCACAATTAGTTAAGCTTTGTAACTTGGAATACTTTGGGCAGCTTATTTCACTCGTTACTGCTTACTTTTTTTTTAATCCTACGTTGATGTGAGACCGTCAAGTGTGATAGTTTGGTGCCATAAGTAGGAATTTCATCTTGAACTACCATCTAATTTGATAGTTTCGTGTAGACTGGTGTATCAACATATTTTCGAAGGATTAATTGAGATGTGAAGGGTTTTACTTCACCAACACAATGACAACGCCTCAAAAAATATGTTGAAATTGCCGCCATAGCATTCCTGCACTATACTTCAGTTATTTTCACCACAGACTATATTATATATCATAGGACGAGCCCATAAACGATAGTAATTCTTATAAATGTTGGTGTCAAATTAATCAGAACAGTTTCAGTTTCTGAATACAAGATCAGACGTATTTATTATAATTCCTTTTTTTTCGACAACACTTTTTTTATGAATACACACCAAACCGAGTATATTTCAATTTAGATAAAGTGATGCAACATACATATAACACAAGTTAGTTAACAAATTATTTATTTAAGTTATTAATGCAGATAAAAGTGAATAGTCTATGGTGGCCAGCAAAATGTCTAAGTTGATTTCTTCAGAGGTCAAACGCCGTATTTGGTGCATTTCATAATCATAACGAGGATCACTTGGTAGTATGCAAGGTGCTGGTTGGGGTTATGTACAAACCATGTTATTGTTCCCAAGGAGAAACGTCAACTATTATCTTACAAAATGTAGTCTTCCAGGACGTGTAGTTGTCCTTCTGGCTGGATCAACAGTGAAGTTTTAAGTAAAGTGTTTAGCTACCTTCATGTTCTGATCCTATTTTTCCATTATGAAAGGACTTTTCGGTCACAGCAGAAATCTCGAATGACTCGAAAAAGCCACATCGAGCAATGTCACCATTATTTGTTACTACCACCGAACACACGAGATATTTCCATGGGTGTTCTGAAACATTATTTTAGAGAAGAAGAGAAAATTGTCTTGGGGACAACAGGCAAAGCGTGTGGAACATTTTGCAGTGCTTATCTCATAGCACAAACTGGCAAAAATTCTGTTAGTGGTTATTGATAAATAGAAGTACACCTAATTAATCAGAACGTATTTTCAGATGATTATTTTCTTTCTTCCGATTAATGTGGGTACACTTTCGTTCAGGAAGTAACCGAACACGAAGCCTAGGAACATCAGAGGCTGATGGATCCACCTTTTTAAGATTTCGTAGGCACATCTACATCTGAAATACCAGAAGAACATCCAGCACTTGTTTAAAGAACTCTTCCCATCTCATCACAGGGAGAAGCTGCATTTTCAGCTGGCCTTAGTGACATTTCACGATCTCCAAGGATCTCTTAACGTACAACAAGAGGCAGAATAAGTGGAGTTGTACATTTTGTCACTTCATCTCCTTTTAAAACCAGGCTTTAAGAGAGTCGTAAACAAGCTTCCGAAAAAATTCATTTATTTTAGTACACTATAAATAAGAAGAATATTCAGAAAAAAACAACCATATCAGAAAACTACGAAAACAAAGCAGTCAGATGAGCTTGGTAGAATTGGTGGTATTTATGTTGTGGGTATCAGAGTGCTTAGATTAGAGTTACAAAGAAAGTACTGATAATGAGACTGTGTATTTAGTATGTGATACAAATCATATACACTCACTCTTGCACACATGTCTGCAGATATACCTAATGCACATGATGTGTCCTTTTTAAAGCTTGGTTGAATGTATTCAAGGTACCACGAACAAATCAAGAATATTTTAGTAACTTTAGCTTTAATTATGTTCAATGTAAAAGTTTTTGCAACTTTTTGTGTTCAAAATATGTATCATTAGGCACATAAACATATAAGTAAACGAAAGTGTTGTGCCCAGAATACGTATACATGTTAACTTTTATATACACATTTATGAATGTGTTCTTACTAAAATATGCCAATTGTTTACTTTAGTAAAAACACTTATACGACTATTAGTCCAAAATATGCACGAAATGTAAATATTTATGTAGATATTTAAGTACGGGTTGTTTCCAAATAATACGTGCTAACTGTAAACGTTAATACATTAAATTCTAATAGTTAAAAATGATTAAGAACTTCGGATGAGTAAAGTGGACTAATGGTTCTATTTTACCAAAACTATTAGGGTAAAATGTAGCTTTGCAATCTTTCAAACAAATTACAATACCAAACCAACGTATGTAGTGCAAAGGGCAGGTAACTTGTATTCGAAACACGTGCATATCATGTTGTAATAATGCATAGATCAATGCAATTATCTTAAGCAGATATATTACTACAATAAAAGATGGAAGGAGAGTCCCACGACACCCGAGATTCTTACTAAACACATAAAAATATTTAAAAATCTGGTTATGCAAAAACGTTATTTATGATAATATACGTTTATATGTATCCATATATACATTACATCACAGCAATAGTTTTTAAGAAATTTTACTTTAATGATCTATGAATGTGTAATATAACTAATTACTTTTTACTACTACAAATTAATTTTTTCTCTATTAAAACTTTAAAGAACGAAACGTACTTCATTAAAAAATGAAAATTTTTACACGACAGGCCAGTGCTTCTTTGCTCAAAAATAATTAAGAACTTAGTGCAACATATTTTATAAATGTTATATCGTTATCAGCAGTATTTCCCTCCCGTAATGCGTCATGAAGAATATGTCTAAACTTTAAAATTAAGCGGTATTTGTTTTGGCTAAGGGAATTAAAAGCAGTGCTTAAGCACGAATATTATTTCAAATGTAGTTCATATGAACTTCTTCTTCAGATTCGGGGTATGTCCAGAGATTAAAGAATACAAAAACAAACCAGCCACAAACAAGTTTATTAAAAATAAAATACAACTTCCCACGGGCATTCTCCTGTATCACGTAGCCGCAGTGAAAAAGAAAAAGGCATCATTTCGTGCCGGAGAGAAAGTGGAAAGATATGAGAGCGACCATTCGTCTGGTGGAAATGACAGCTGTAGGTGTTTCGCACAGCTGGAAGTAGAAAGGTAGAAAAGAAAATGATAAGGTCCACGAAGCAATATCGGAAATCCGTTATTTCTACCCATTCTCCCTCCCGCGTTTCCATCTCCTTTGTTTCAGCGCCAGAATTGTTGGAATAATATCTCACATATTCCGATGTGTTCTTTTTTTTTTTTTTTTTTTTTTTTTGCGGGAATATGCACCCGGAATTCACATGGAAAAATGGTTACGTTCATCACACCAGTGGAGAAAAGGCAGCATGATAAATAATAAAACATTCGTAATATCCGTTTGTTTATATTTTGTTGTGTCAATTTCGTATTGGCAACGTGTCACGTCTCAAACTGAACTCATCCTTAACGATTTGTCTCAAATAGGTCCACGTGTTCCAGTTGATGTACTATCACGTTTGAATATTATATGCGACTCAGTTTGTTCTGATGCTTTCTGTAAATATTACACTTCCAATCAAAGCTGAAGACAACGGAATCTCGAAAATATTACCTTAATGTTTTCAGAGTTCCATTAATACGTACTTCTAACTAACTGTTATGAAAAAGGTTACAATCGAATTATCATCGTTAAAATTATCTTAATTAAGTCTGTGTCCTATAAATTTTTTCATAAGCTGGTAAGACCGCACACATGCGTAAAAATAGTCTAAACTTTGGACATTTATGTTAGTTTTCATACCTCTGTCAGGTACGAGAAACATCAGTTAACAAATATTTTCACAAATAAAGAGTTTTGCATAAACATTAGACGTGAAGTATGTTCACCTTTACGAAATTTTAAATCTTTCAAACAGATATTCGTCCCAATTAATTCGTAAAATTAACACCAACTTAAACAACGAAAATTTGTGTACGAAGCCATTCCAACGTTACAAAAGTATATATTAGCCTACTTGAATGTCTTGGTCGTAACATTTCGTAGAAAGTCGATGGTCGTCGTAGAAATTATAATTCTGTACGTGTTGCATTCTATAGCAGTTTTATGTTGCTCACAAAAAGCGTAACTAAGTAAATAATTAAAGTTAAGAGTTTTATCTTCAGTACACACCGCCTTTTTTTGGATAGTACAAAGAAAATATAATAATATTACTTATACATTATCAAAAGATACTGTACGTTGTAATTTTTGTTCACAGAGTTCAAATTACATCTTCATGTGTACAAAAATGTTGGGACTCATTTTAAATGGTGTACCTTCAGTTGGTTTGTATCACGATGCTATATTACCTTACAACATTCCTCCTCTTGTATCCAGGTTACTCAGAGAGAAGTGCATGCACGTTTTTATAGGTATTCGAGTATTTGGGTATTCTTAGATACCTCGGAAGCCATGACATCAACTTGTCAGTCCCGCAGGATATTCTAGGTGCTTTGCAAATTTGCAACCTCACGTTTATGGCCTCTTCTCGGCGAAGATATAAGAGAGGTCACTTTTGATTCAAACAGTCCTACGACCGCGTCTGTTTCAAATAACAACCTCGAACGAACAACCTAGTTACCGCGAAAGGCTACTTCTCTGAATTAAATTGCGCTCTGCCGCGTCTGCCAGAAACGGCGAACCCGAGCGTCCACCATTGGTGACAACTACAACCAAATACCCTCACCTCCCTCCCTCAACTTCCTGCTTCGCGTCCACACGAAGTTCTCTTCTAGAAACGCCCATATAAACATGTAGCCAATCGCAACTCTCTGTATGTGGCTGATAAACCAATCCCGGTCTTCCCTCTACATCTATCTCATCTTTCTTCCTGAGATTAACACATATTTTGATTCACTTACATTTGAACTTATTATTTTTAATTTAAGATATTTCTAATGAAAAATAACCATATTAATATTATATTCCACAGCAAGGGGTAGGTGATATCACGCCTTTATTTGAACCTACTTTAAGTCCTTCGAGCCCTCCGTCTTCCACGCCAGCTCAAGGCCACTGGCTATCTCTCAGCTAGGGTATGTAGCTTTTTCTTCTCTACTGAGTTAGTGTTGACTAGCCGTGACATAATTCAACACTTCTTTCTTAACCCATCACCTCTCACCAGTATGCAAAACTATATAAAATACATTTAACACTAAGCAAATCTCTTTGTCACATTCAAAATTTATAGACAATGCAGATTAGCGTGCAATTTCAGCAAGTTCTCTAAGAGTATTCTAACCTAATTTACTGTTATTACATTAAACGTAATATAGTTTAACTATTATTGACAAAGCGTATTTTTATAAAGTAATTATTTCTGTAGTAAGTCAAGATATATCTATGCTGGCACATACTACCACATATCTGAAGTTTTACGATAATTTAAACAGAATACCAAATTGTCATCGGAAGTATTTCCTGTACGTTTACGAATAAAACGAAATTTGTATCCACCTACAGTTCACTTCAAACTCAAAATTCCCTAAACAAAGAAGAAATTCGCACAGAAATAACGGATCAGCAATTAAGAAAATGTCACTGAATAAAATAAAATAAACTACTAACCGCTTTCACATAAACGTGATACAATCAAATTATTAACTGCAAAAATATTTCTGGCAACATTTTAATTATAAAATTTATGTTAATTCAAATAATGACTGTTAAGAATTAAGGCATAAAGTTAAACACGAAAATACACAAATAAAATTATTATGTAGAGCAAAGTCAAGCACTATTCTTAATTATTTCCTCGCTCCGGTATATTTATTTTGGCTAAACGAATAAAGCAGTTAATATTTGTTTACAGAAATATAGAAAGTTAGATTCGTGAGGGACATTTATCTATCTTTATGCCTGAGAACAAAATATATTCTGTTTAAACATTTTACTTGTCATAATACGAATTTTGTTACGACAAAAAAAAATTGTTTGGATACGAACCACTAGAAAGTAGCTTAACGCAGAGGATTGTTGTTTAAAGTATACTGTTTTGTCAAAAAAATGTTTGCGTGTTGCCATTAAAACAGTTCAACAAGTATTTTGTTCGGCATATAAGTGAATATAACGACGAGGATGATCCCACGGTGATACAGTACACACCCAGGTGCAGACTAGGTGCCAACAAAACATGTTTCCCAACATGCGAAAATTGTAGATTCAGCTTTTCCGTGAAGCAATACCGTACCGCCCTGATGATAGTAAGCGCTGTGGTACTGTTGTATGTCGCTTTTTTAAGATAAGCTTTAAAACGAACAAATAATTTTACTATATAAAACGAAAATATAATACTTCAAAGAAATATTACAAATAATAAAACATTGCATAAATAGAAACCTGTTATTTTCTTCAAGCAAATTTTATTTTATGCACACTAATCTTTCTCAAAGAAATTTTTGCTAGTTGTAGAGAAAAGGTTTTTATGTGTCAGTCACTCTATAAAATCTTTCTTTGCCACAGAACAACATTCCTTGCTGCAAACAAGAATTAAATAAAATTATGAACTATTTCTATGCAATGTTTTACAAAGATAACCTTTGTCAAAAAAGTGATCGTAAAATATTATGTTTATAAATATAGCTTATTAATCATATTTCAGACAAGTCTGATGCAGTATTTTTAACACGTGATATACGTTTAAAAATTACCGTACTTTTTAAAAAGAAAACATAATTATTTTAATAAATTGGCGTCACCAAAGTAATGTTCGTAACATTTATTTTTGTAAAGCAAGATGCACATATCGCAAGCTAAACCGCATCAAATAATTTTTATTTGCTGAAAGAAATAATTTTTACAGTGTACCACGGTTACAAAATAAAACTGATAAAGGAGAATACTAATGTTAGAAACGAGAAAGCAGCAAAATATATAATGAATAAAAGACCTCCGAAATAAAGGAATTCTAAGAATTAATTAAATTGTTTCAATTAAACATTATTTTTAACGTCCTATTTGCATTCACAAAACAAATTAATATCATTGTATTCATTAGTTACAGGAGTAATAAATATATATGTTTTCAATAACCTGCTTACTCGGACTAATAATGTCATCATTGGACAGAAATTAATTATTAATGTCATTATGATTATTTACAGTCTTAAAATAAATAAGATACAAAAACCATGTATAAGAAATTGTAATATAATTTCTGCAGTAGTCGGTGTACAAAAAAATATTCAAAACAGTTTGTTGATCCGGTATTATAAAATTTTTGGTAATAAAAAAGAGCAAATTTAGGAAAAACCTACAAACATACTAGAACATATCAACAACTCGCCGTTATAAATGAATAAGCCTAAGAAAATCAAAATGAATTACACGTTGTGACCTACATTAGGTGGATAAGTACTGTGCATCGAGCAGTGTACAATGCAACGAAATTGTCTTAAAACTTATATCTAAATTAATAGCAAATTAATTTAAAGTTTTAAGAGTGTCTCGTAAAAAAATGAACGCTGAAAACATCAATTTCAACTCACGCGCTTATGAAATTTAACATGGAATAACTACAATACACCAATCATAGGCTAAAATATTTGACAAGTTTATGAAAAAAAAAAACATTTGCTCAGAATGATGCAATTGTTAAGTGTAATCTTTTGCGCCGTAATTAAATGTACGAGATTTCGGCGTCAGAGACTGTTTTTCAAAATACGGTAGTCGAGAAATCCCATCCCCCCTCCCAACCGGAGAAACTTGGAAAACATTTCCTCTAGAATTAATGTTTATTAAGATTTGCGAATTGGAATTGAGAAACGTGCAACTTTAAACTGATGTTTTAGCACTGAATTATATATCATTAATGTTTAACTACGCAAGTTGAGTAATGAAAATAGTTTCAAAACCGCACTATTTTTCCGCAGTAGTTGTAAGACCATAAGCCTAAGTCTTCGGTTAGAAATCGTCGTACCTGTTCAGTTTCGTGAGCCTAGAATAAAACGAATGGAAAACTTCCACAGAAGAGAATCGAAGTCGATTCGGACCCAGACCACATTGGTTGAAAGCATGTGGGGTAGTGTTTGTGCACTCTGTGTGGAAATAAGGCCAGGGGATGAGGAGTGAAAAACGACGAAGAAATAGACGAGAAGATCTTTCAGCAGCGCAGTTGTATTTCATTATCGTCGGTTGCTCAAGCGAAGACACCAGCAGGGCAGGAACGAGAAGCAGTGATGCTCGTCTTCAAACGACCTATTCCCTTGTTGAGGGGTTTTCTAAGGGGAGAAGAGACGAGGAAAATACGTGTGGTGTTTCTGTATGTAAGTATCTTAGCGCTCTTCCCACACATGGGAATATATATAGGTATCCAATGCTAACTGAATACACCAGAGACATAATACTGAATTACATGCTTTTTGTGAGCAAAACAAGTAGATATATTGCGTAATCAGCTTTGTGATTTTCTTTTCCCAATTTGTGAATTTCTTACAAAAACTCGCGTGAGCAAACAAAATTGTCATTTCTCAAAAATTGTGACCCGTTACAGTTCTCATTACAAAATACACGTCGCTTAAATCACGCTGCCTTATCGTTACAGAAGACCTCCTCAAAAATATTTCTAGATATAAAAAACTAAAATTTAATTCATGAATTTTGTAGGCGGGGGGAGGAGGAGGGGATTCCGTCACCAAGTTCCATTCCCCTGCCAGTCATACCACACGCATCCCACCTAGGCGATCCGGGTTCGATCCCGGCGGGGTCGGGCCACGGATTTTCGCGTATGGGAATCATGCCGGACGATGACGTTTCCCCCACCCGTATCAATCCAGCGCTGCTTCACACTGAGAAAAAGAAATGGTACTATAAAATATAATTGGTTTCCCTAAAACAAATGGTACGTTCATATATGGCAGAACAAATATACATTTGGTAGAACTAAATAATATGTTTGGTGAAATATGTTTGTGCTTACCAAGCTGCATTTGTTTGAGTGAAACAATAAGAATGTTTTAGGTAACAATCCTGCCACTGTCCGGTTGTTTAAAATAGAAAATAAATTAATTAATCGCCGATTTTCCTCTTTCGGAGATACAATTCACGTTTCTAATCATGTACTGCATGTTTTTATACAAAGTTAAATTTCTTGGCAGAGGTGGGATTTGAACCCGAAAACCTAAAGTTAGAAGTCTATTACCTTAATAATTTTTTTTTATTTTAACTTCTCTTTTCAATTTTTATTTTTTTTATTTTTTGAGCAATTTTTTTTTCCAGTGACTTTTTCTTCGTGTAAGTGACGTAATTGGACGTTAGCGTGTGGCAGACAGACAAGACGTACACAAGTAGGCGTGTTTCAGACAGACAAGACGTACACAAACACCCAGTCCTGAACCCGAGGATGTGACTGTAAAAGCCACCTCCCCGGCCGGGAATCGAACCCGGGACCCTTGACTCAGCAGCCAGGAGCGCTAACCACTCGGCCACTAGACCAGCAGAACTACTGAACAACGATTGGGTTATGATGATATATCAGGAAAAGTTAAAAAAATTGGATATGTGTTTATTAAACCGATAGAAAATTAATGGGTTGCGTTTGTTACATTGTTTATTATTAATAACCACATTTTAACGAAATTATATATTGAATGAAACAAAACATAACTAAACAAAACGAATAATTTGCCAGCGCGTCCGACATCTTGATCACGTTACACAAACAACTGTTTGTTTAACACAACAATGATATTACATCTTTCACGCAAACAAATGTTAAAGTACGTATACGGCGAAACAAGAACATATTTGGTTGAACCGAATGACATGTTTGATCACAAATGTTTGCGCTAACCAAACTACATTTGTTTGAGAGAAACAACAACGAATGTTTCAAGTGAAAATTCAGTTTATTGCCACAAATATAGACTGAGACAACTAACTGCGACTTGGTTATGCCAACAAAAATTGTTTAACTGAAACAAATATGTTCAACCATATTACCTGGTCACAGTAAAAATATTTGTATGTTTTTTGTAAACAAGGCATTTTTAAGTGAAACATCGCATGTTTCAGTAAAACACATATTCCTCAAACAAATATATTTTGTTATGTGAGCAATTTCTTTCTCTCAGTGTACAAGTGGAAAATGTTGTCACACTTAACGTCTATAAAACGAATGCTATGCCAAGCAAATATAAAATTTTGAATTTTTGCCATGTGAACACCTTTAAGGGGCCTCCCTAGATAGGCTGTGTGTGTGGGACAGGAGAGATAAGGTTGTCGTTGACCGACATGTGTAATGTATTATCGCCTTTCCGCGCAAGCTACTCAGCTGGCGTGCAGTGCTTTACTAGTACCTATCATTTTTCCTATGCGACTTTAAGCGGCGTAGTTCAAAGTATAACTCTTGTTTCTATAGTTGTGTTTTCCGAATTCGGTTGTTATTTTTTCAGATACGGCGGACTGTAAAAGCTATTTTTGGCAATTTAAAGGTGCCCGAAAATTATGTTTTTAATAAACGGCCGAATTTTTAAAACCATAACGACACAGTTTGAAGCTGTGTTCTTTTCGTAGATATACAAACATAATTCGAGTTTAATAGTTTCGTCATAAAAAGAATAGTCGTAACTCGCAGCAACGTATTTGAAGAGCAGGCAGGCCCCTTTATAAGAAAATGCCACCTGAGTTGGCAGGAATATTGTTCTTAATGCTCACACGAAGTAACTTCTTTGGCTTCCCCAAGTATAACTTTCCTATCTCCTCGAATTTATTTGATATTCTGCGAGGAAAGTTCATTGAAGTTCTACTCGAAAGCTGTTTCTTCTGCGCCTCAAGCCACAACTCATTTCCACGGACACGACTCGCAACAGAATCTTCTTATAACTCTGTTCAAGTGCATTTATTATTTTTGTTTTAGTTTTAAATATTCTTAATGATACTATGACTTCAAATCACGAGAAACGGAATAAAATTACAAAACCAACTGGAAAATAATTATTGTATACCTAGATATTCAACTATTCATGACCAATGTAACATTTCACATTTTGCGTTGCAAAATTATAAAATCAATTAGTCCCAATAGTATACGCAGGCTTAAGTATTTCTTGGTGTCATTAAAATTTGACGAATATATTTCTTTTGGGTGAATAGTTACTTCATCTTCAATTAGTGCTTTATCTTTGACTATATTTCCCTTGAATTTTATCACAAAATATAAAATCCACAAGTGAAAATCTCTCAATGAAATTCAATGAATCGTCAATCTTGAGTACTGATCTCTTTAGAAGACATATAAGTTTCTGATTAACGTGGTAATGAAGCGCAACTTTAAAAATTTCACTGAAAATTATGAACAATTAATCTACTACAATTACACTAATTAATTAATGTTTCTTCTCTTTTACACTTTTTGTACACTAGTACTTGATCAGCTGTAGGAAAAATGTTTTCAACCACATTGTCTGTCTAAGTCGTATTGTTTTGACTGAGGAAGTGCTAAAAGCGAACCCGACACGACCAACACACAACATCCTAAACTTAGGTGCAACTCACTAAACTGGCCTGCAGTAGGAGCCACGGATTATCGCAAAAAGACATTTTACCATCTTTGTTACAATGTGTCACGTGCACATTTGCAGCATTACTTCGTTGTGCTTGGAAGCGTGTATTTGTGTTCACGTCTCTTATGCGAATGTGCCAATCAGACAAGGTTACCGCCGCACCACACGTCTGTGATTGGCGGGTACAAGGCTATGGCGCTGAGAGTTAAAATTATCCAATCCCTGGCCATGAATATGAATAGTTGAAGGTATCAAAACACGATGTTTCAATAATAATAATATCGCGTTAATTCAGGCTCTCTATGTTGCAGTCATCGGGCCGTTGAAACACCTATATTGTAAATTAAGAATGCACGTTAGGTAGAAAGAACACTAAAAACACCAACTGAAATCTACGCTTTTTGAATGTCAATATGTAGAAACCAAACCTAGATAGTGATACTCGCCAACTTCGTGACCCAGAATGATGTATTTATCAAGCGGGATCTGTTCTACTGCAATTAAATGTACGAGATTTCGGAGGCAGAGATTGTTCTTTAAAATTACGTTACTCGAGAAAATTATTTGCTAGGAAATTTGGTAAAGACTTTAGTTTTATACTGCTGTTTTCTAATGTTTGTTAATTAGCTCCACTTTCAAATAGACGATATTACCGCTGAATTATGTGCAATGAACTCTTTATGTGTTGAAAGCATCGTGTTTGGTTTAATATTTAACATAAATGTAGAGAGGTACCCGAGGTAGGGCATAGAACTAAGAAAACACACTTCTGACTGGATACCGTAATGGATGACGTGAAATGAATGCCAACAATGGGAAGGCAGAGAAAACTCGAGTACTCCGAGATAACCTTGCGAACAACGGCAACGTCAATCACGATACTGACATGCGAACAAATCCGGATACAAACTCCGACAGGAATCAAATCCGAACCTCGTGAGTATAAATGATAGTTAGAAGCACGAGTATTTCAAGTATTCATCTGGCAACAGCCTAGACTTCTCAGTTCTATACGTGTACTGGTAGGGTACAATTTTCACCAGTCAGTTCAAGTTGATGCAAAAGTTTACTTTTTGGTATCATCTTGTTGGTTAGGGTCTGTACGTTATTTTTGGTCCGAGTGTACAACGATTTACCCACAGGAGAAACTTTAAAAGGGGACGGGGAGTTGTGACAGGAAAATATTTCTAAAAACTTGTATACTATATATGTGGGGCGTCAAATAAAAGGAAAAATTACTCTGGCCATCAATTTTCATTGTTTTTGAAGAAAGAAACATATTTGAGGGCTACGGTACTAAAATGAGGGGGGAGGGTGAAGAAATTAAGAGCGCGGTCTACCGCAATTTTCATCACCAGTTTTTTATTTGTACCAGATATTTTTTTCTTATTATAGACACAAAATGTGACTAAATTTGGCTCTTACGAAATTTTTTTATCTCTCATAGTTTTTGCATAACGACTTTTTAAAGTCATATTTTGCATGTTTCCGTTTTAACGACTACACTAAAACCAAATGATATACCAAACTAAAAAAAAAATCACAGTGGATAAAGACATTGCAGGCTACAATAACATGCTCATAAAATTAAAGAATAAAACTTTTTTTAATTTAAAAAAATGATGAAACTGAAAATAAAAATGTCTAAAAGTCAATATTTTTTTTTTTTCAATACAAATAATTTTTATTCTTTAATTTTACGAGAATGTCATTGTAGCCTGCAATGTCTTTATCCACTGTGATTTTTTTTTTTTTTTGAGTTTGGTATATCAGTTGGTTTTAGTGTAGACTTAAAACGGAAACATGCAAAATATGACTTTAACAAGCAATTACGCGAAAACTACGAGAGATAAAAAAAAATTCATAAGAGCCAAATTTAGTCACATTTTGTGTCTAAAATAAGGAAAAAAATGTCTGGTACAAACACAAAATAAAATAATGATGATGAAAATTGTGGTACACCGCACCCTTAAAAAATAATTTATTTATTACTGGATAGTCATTTCAGGTAGCATTGTGCCTGTACACCATATTTGTTTGAAATAAATGCCTTTATATCATTTGTACAATTACTTCCTGTGAAAATTACACTACAAATATTTAAAACATGAATTTTTATTTGAAGTTAAGATGTATAATACAATGTTACTTTGAAATCGCAAAAAGGCACTTGAATGTTTCGTAGAAAGAAATGTATGTTATGTATGTGGCCATAGATAAATCGAAATCACTAACAACTTGTTTTTATTTTCCAGACTAAAGAAATGGCAACGGAGAAAACAAACTGGGACCTCTGTATTATTTGTCAAAAACAGAACACAGTGGTACTTTTCTGTCCACTTGATAAACCAGCTGCTGTGCGCAGAGAAGGAGCCTACAAAGACGTATTAGCCCTGGCTCACCAATTTAGAGAATTATATGCTTCACCACATCCAAGTTTAGTACTTCCAGATGAACAGTGTATGACAACACACCGTACTTCTTGGCATAAATCATGTCGCCAACTGTACAAGATGTCAGCTCTTGACCATGCAAAACAGCGTCAATTAGCATCTCCTTCAAGAAAGAAACCGAAATGAACTGCCGCAGGCAACCGGAGAGTGTGTTTATTCTGTGGTAATGAAACAGATGCGGCAGATCACTCTTTTCAGAAACTGGGTCCGACAAAAGAAATTCAAGAATAATACATTTTATTAGGAGAGGATCACATCGTTGCATGTCTTTGAGCAGGAGACCTGGTGGCAATTGAAGCCAAGTATCATCGGAATCGTTACACCGTATTCAACAGGTGATATTATCAGATTATCAAAAGCAAAGAACAAGTAAAACCTGTAAATATGGAGGTTGTGGTGCTAAATGAGTTGCTCCAATTCGATAATGAAGAAATTATTGGAGGACCTGAAATATTTCCACTTCAAGACCTGACAGATATGAAGGCAGAAAGGCTTTCAGAACATGGCATTCAAAAGACAGTGTATCGTACTCATTTGAAAGAGAGAGTACTCGAACATTTCTCGTGTTTGACAGAAGAGAAAGGCATTCGAGATCGTGTTTATCTTGGCTGATCAGAAACTACCCTAAATGTAATATCAGATGCGTATCAAACACCAGAGGAAGAATCACACACTTTACTGTTAGCAGCATCAATATTGCGCAAAGCATTTTTGAATCAGACACCAATTTCAGTTTCAAAGGAGTATTTGCCAAAGATTGTGAAGAATTATCAGTTCCATCACTTATGAAATATTTCTTCCGTCAACTCCTTGCTGGACCCAAATCAGTACCCTAAACCAACGATTGTATAAAGGTGCAGTCTGTTAGCCAGATTGTTATGCTCAACATTAGTTCTCTAGTTCTCTTTCAGCTCGCATCAAGTGTGAACCTCCACTTACAGTATTTTTGGCCCTGCATTTGCACTCCCAAAGAAGGAGCAAGAAACTGATAGAACTGTTACATGAACATTGCCTCAGTGTTTCCTAAAAGATTGAAGCTATGTTTGCAGTAGCTGTTGCTAAACAGACACAGTCAAACAACATAGTGTGTCCTACTAAATTACTCAAGAATATTTTCACAGTTGCAGCTCTTGATAACTTGGATCATAATCCCACATCAAGAACCGCAAATACATCCTGTCATGGAACAGGAATTTCGATGTTTCAATTTTCTTTTGCGATAAACCTGGATTGTGTCAAGAACCTCTCCAGTTGGACTACAGAATTCAAGAGTTATTTACTAAAGGTTCAATTTTACCTACCTCCTATACATTTGTTCCACCTCTGACCAGGGATTTGATTACTCAACCACCAGTACAAAATGTGCATCCACTAGTAATGAACTCATACCATGATGAAGAACAGATCGAATAGAATTAGATGATTGAGATACGTGACAATCTTAATATCAAATCAGGAACTGACACTTTGCCTCCAATTATTTGGTCCTCATATCATGCATCTAGATCAAATACAGTTAGGTCTTCAGACAAATGTATTGAAGCTTTCCTTCCACTTTTCCATGATAAAGCAGCCATCCCAGGAATGATCCATTATGGACTGCAACTAGTAAAACGAACAACAGAATATATCAACCCTAGGCAACCTCCAGTATTAGTACTTGATATTGCGAAGAAAATTCAATGGGCCTACCCTGAAACACTTGGCGAGGGCAAGTTTGTAGTGATGCTAGGAGGCCTTCATATTGAAATGGCTCTGTGGACAACCATGGGAGATCTGTTACTTGAATCAGGATGGTCATAAGTTTTAATGAAGCAGGAATAACCAAAACATGGGCAGCAGCCAATTCATTTCTAAAAGCATATGATACAGTGATAACACGATATGCTCATCAAGTTACAGTCATGGCCCTTGATACACTTATCAGGAATGTGTATGAGAAATATGGAATGGAAGTGCCATTTCAAGACTGAATCTCTTCTGTTTCCAAAGACCAACCAACAGTGCAATTCTGGCTTCTTGTACACATGTATGAGCAAATAATATTCATGTTCATACGGGCTCACCGAGAGCGAAAATTCAGATACATGGTCGATATGCTCGAAAAACTTGTGCCTCTTTTTTTTTTTTTTTGCGGTGGATCATCATAATTATGCTCACTGGGTTCCTGTCTTTATTAGAGACCTGAAAACACTTTCAGAAACGATCCAGGAAGAATTTGAATCAGGTAAGTGGGTAATAACATGAAGCAACTGCTGTTTCTTATCATTACCAATTGATCAAGCACATGAACAAGCCAATGAAAGAGTAAAATCAGTCGGTTTTGTGATTGGGCTCACAGAGTCCCCTACATTATTGGAATGGTGGATTGCAATTGGACCAGAGATTAGCCGACCATTATCAGAATTCACCAGTCGATGTTGAAATAATGACAGTAAAGAGCGACCACGTCGTGAGGAAGGATTTGCATCTCAAATCCGATTTCAGCGACATGTCACAGATTTGTTAGATGTTTTGCGAAACAAAGGAAATTTATTTCAGGAAAACAGTACAGAGTTGGTAGCTTTAGGTATCAAAGTATGTATCAATGAGTTGGCATTAGCATCTGTCCATAGTTTGGAATGTACGGGACCAAAGCAGTATGATAACTTTCGAAGAGATATACTTTGCTCAAATGAAGTACTCTTAAGTGCACCAATAAAGAAAAATAAAATTCTGATTTTCAATAAGACTAAAAAAAGTTCACAGGTGCAGTAGCAAAGAAAATTCAGCACTTAAAGCAACATGCAGATTTGTTTGGACAAGCTTTCGTTGTACTTTATAGCCGCAATGAAAATTTTTCGTAACGAATCATTTTCATTTCCGCCTGCACTATCTTCTTCTGATGAATCTGAAAACTCCTGTTGTAAGTCACGCCTGTTATCATGTATTATTGAAGCTAGTAGTGAAACTCCTGCAGATAGTGTACATGAAGAGTTTGTGGCACCTAACATGTATGGAGCTATCATTATTAATGGTGGTGCCCTAATTAACTCACTTCCAGGAAATAGCATCACAGGTATGAAATTCTATGACTATTTCAACCAAGTTTTTTTTTTTTTGCCGAGGATCAACTATGAAATAATAAGAGCAGAAAGATTGGATATTGTTTGGGATCATTATCAATACCCTCATGTGAAAACCTCGTTACTCCAAAATCTATTTTTTATAGGAGAGGAAGTATTTTGCTGGTTCCAATCCAACATTAAACCCATACGAGCTATTATTTTTACTTAAATATAAAAACAAACATATCTGGAGATACATGTGTAAACCTCGTATCTCCAAAATAAGTTTTTTTTTATAGAAGAAAGAGTTTTTCGCTTGTTACAATCCAATAATGGATTTGCGAGAGTTCGGATTTTTGCTTTTAAATTCTGAAAAACGTAACTGAAGATGCGTGCATTTCGCAGTTGTTAAGGAATTTTTTTTTCGGGGTAGAATGAAATAATAAAACTAAAATAAAAAAAATAGATAGAGTTACGAGGTTTTCTCGTGAGGGTATCGAATCGTGAAATGACAATTAAAGCATCGACAAGGGAGAAAAGAGGTACTGGTACTAGACAACGTGTCTCTCGTCTTGCCAAAGTACCAGGAAAATGTCATGCGTTTTTGGCTCATGAAGAAAATAAGAAAGAGCTCTATTCATTCTTATCGAAAGAAATTATGCAAGTCGACTTTCCAGATGGGAAGTCAATCTATATCACATCAGGTGATCAAGTTTTTTTCTACAGGACCAGGTCCTCCTATGGGACAATGTAATTATGAAGAAGCAGACACTCGAGTACTGGTTCATCTTCTCCATTCACTCAAAGATTACCCACTTCAGATAGTGTATACGGGGGACACAGATGTTGTAATATTTTTGAGTAACTGTCATCACAAATTGAAAGTAACTCTCTGGCAGATATCTGGATTGTTTTTAAAGCAGGAAAAACCATACAAATGATCAGCTTCAATATTATTGTAACTAGCTTAGGCGAGACAACATTCAAAGCCATGGCTCTTTTCATGCACTTACTGGATCAGACAGCACTTCTTCTTTTAAATTCAAAGGAAAATGTATTGTTTTAAATTAAAAGATTCAGTCCCATCGCTCATGGAAGAATTCTCACGTTCTACAAACACTCAACATTGTATATCACAAAAGCTTAGTGATGTTGCTATGCGGTTCATTTGTAATCTCTACACAACAGAACCGATTTCAGGTACCTGCGAAATTGACCAAATTCGAATGCAACTGTTCTGACGAAAGACTCGGGATGTGGAGAGAATAACCCCAACAAGTGATGCGTTTGACCAGCACCTAAAAATAAGCATGTATCAAGCAAGTGTTTGGACTACGGCTCACGAGCAAATGGCACTTGTCGAAGATCCACGAAATTATGGATGGATGGAAAAAGAGAATAAGCTCGTGCTTATATCCACAACTTTACCTTTTGCTAAAGACTTTTTTGATATTTATACAAAATCCAAATGTTCAAAGGAATGTGTAAAATGCAAATGCATGAAAGCAAAATTGAAATGCATTAGAATGTGCCCGTGCATCTGTGGAAAATGAATCTGTTAAAAGAAATAAAATCAGTTCTTTCTTTAGCAATCTCCCAATATTAGGTAACTGACAAACTAACAAAGGTCGATGTGGCATATTTTGTATACAGTTTTCATTAATGCTCCACTAATTATAAATTTTTGTTTAAATTTATGCTAGTTATTTTACTAGAGTTTCATGTAAAATGTCGCATTTAACATTTTCATATTAATTGCTTATGTCAATTATTTTAAAAAAATAGTGATTGTTCTATTATATTTTATTTTGTAATAAAATTATATAACCTTTAACAAGTATTTCTAGTCATGTTTCAGTTGGTATTTTTAAACAATTATTACATTGAAGTTTAACAGAATTTTATTTTTTATTTGTATTATTGTAATTTTTTTCAAAATTATATTATATTACTTTTTAATTCACTAGTACACTGAAACATGTGCAGTTTAGTAATTAATAATAAATTGACGCCCAAAGCGTTTTTTTCCTTTCATTTGATAACCCACATGCATGATTAACGAGTTTTTTTTTTATGTTTTCCCCATAATGTCCCCTTCCACCTCTGAGGTGTATCGTTGTACACTCGGACCAAAAATGTAGTATACAGATCCCAACCTACAAGATGACACCAAAAAGTAAACTTTTGCATCAATTTCAAATGACATGTCAATTTTACTAGCCAGCGGCACTCCACTATACTGGCTGAAGTCGAATATCCATTGTCCTCTAACAGTAAAAACTTGTAGCACGTGATATATCCACGACTTGTTTCCTTTTCATAACTTGCTCACAGCCGTCAAATGTGTGCTAAAACCGTTCTCGTCGAATCATAGAAGGAGTGAAGTACATGTTATTGACGTTCAACCTGACCTAGAATCAATACGCGAAATAATTGTGCCTCTAATGATGGTTTATCGTGGGAAAACTTGACTGTATACTGGGTTTCAACGCACGTTCAGCTTATGAAATGATTACTGGCTTTCACTTATTAGCGGAGCTGTTACTCTATTTGACTGAGTCAATAAGCATCCCGATATTGCAATATTTGATGCCTTTTATTGGTCTGCAGACAACTACTGAGTGTCAGGCGTATATTACCCAGTCATACATGTCACAAGAAACTACAGCGTTTTCAAGGGTATGTTTGCACAAAATATTTACGTTATATATATATATATATATATATATATATATATATATATATATATATATATATTAGAAACGATTTTTGGTGAAAAGAATTATGCAACAATTTGTTTCAATGCCACACGTTCACATCTGCAGCTCTGATACGTAGTTATTGGCAGCGTGCATTAGTGTAGAGGCGTCACTCATTTGACTGTACCAATGAGAATAACGTCACTGCGACACCACCCGTCTGCGATTTGCGGGTAGATCCCAAGTATATTAAGAGTTAAAATAAGCCAATCGCTGACCATGAAGCAGATCTGCAGATGTGCACGCGAGGCACAGAAAAAAAAAGTGTTGCATAATTCTTTTAACCAAAAATCATTGCCTCTAGCGCTATATCATCATCTCTATACTCGTGAGGCAGGAGGAGAGCTCTGTGCTGCTGCTGATCCAACAATAAATATGAATGCGCACGCGATTATACATTTGTCAAGGTCGCCGCCTACCTTGCGAGTTAGAGGCTCAGAAGAGACAGAGCTATAAGGGCGACCTTGAGGCGGGCATCAAATGCTGCATCGCCACAATGAAACAAACGCTGAACTAGCGTGCAAGATTCCCGCCGATTAAATTTTACTACGGACTTTAAGAGGCGACCATATATTTATATTGGTGGAATGTCTGCAACAAAGTCAAGTGCACGTTTCTATTTGATTTACCCATACATCCGGTTAGTTCATTTTCAAGTACGGCAGTCAGAACATGCCGTTTTTAGCCATGTTGGAGAGTTCATAGAAACAGTGTTATTGATGAGCATGATGTTCTGAGTGAAGAAGCTTGAAGAGATTTTAGTCAGCACTTAATATCTAAGTCCTTACAGCAGATGAGGGGTGACATGATGTGAGTATGGAGCGACGCCAGCGGCGGAATGAAGGAACGAGGTAAACTGGAAATCCACGAGAAATCCCACCGACCAGCGGCAGTGTGCATGCGAAAACCCGGGAGCTGACCGACCACGCCGGGAATCGAACCAGGGGGCTTATTCTGAGTTTCGTGGTTACGAAGCAATAGTCGGTATGAAGCAACTGTGCCGCGGCCTACTGAAAAAGTCGTTTCCCTTCCAGTCCACAAATTCCGTATTCAGAGTTTTAGTCGGCACGAGAGCCAGCGCGTTCGAGTATCTTCGACTCTAACGACTTTTTCAAGCAGCGTGCCAAGATGGCGGGCACTGCAACATTCAGGTGTAAATGACCGTTTTTCTTAATTTTAGGCGTTTTCATGAACTTATGCAAGTATCAAATAATAGATAATATTAATGTTGATAACTTAAAAACATTTCCTCAGCTCAAACGGGTAATAACACACAATTAAACGTTTTTCGTTTAAACACCGAAGCTTTCTTCTCATATTTTCTTTTTGGAACCTCTTTCGTCGTGTAGCGGTAGCGGAGTGGTCTAGCGCGAGTGTTTGTTTTTAGCTGTGGTAGGATTTGTGGTTCAAATCTCGATCGATTCTTTACTTTTTTTTAAGTTGTTTTATATTATGTGTTATAGTCGTACGTGATTTATTCTTTTGTAATAAATTGTTTATTTCTTGTAGAATTTTTGTTTCACTTAATTTACTGTTATTATACAATCTGACAGAATGGAGTGGATTGCTAACAAACGTAAATATTTTTAGTACATAATAATTATGAAACCTGTACTAAAAGCGTCCTAGACAGTATATTTTTTATTGAGTTGACTAAATGTTCAAAGCTTAGTCTACAGTATTTACGAAGATGTGCATTTTCAGTTCGTATTTTCAATTTTTTTAATTGTGGGAAAATAACAGTAATTATGTCCTAACTTCAGACATGTGC